>APFE031146614.1:18808-69109 GCA_000404065.3 Pinus taeda
GTATCAAAACTGTATGAAGTAACATAACATTATGGTTCTTGGGAATGTTATAGTTGGCTCTCAGACAATTATTCTTAGTAAGGAGACAATTTTCAGTCAGTTTGTCATGTTCAAAACTATAATATTGTGACTTCCTTAAGAACCATGAGAAATTTTTTGATATCTTATCCATGAGTTGGTTCAAATAGTAGAATTGCATATGTTTAAACAATATTTAAGGTTATTTTTAACCAATTCAAACCCCAATCTATTTTCTAATATTTCATGACACATTGGACCTTTCTAGGAAATCGTAGTGCTAGATAACAAAGCTCCTCGAAAGATATTCAATAAACATAGAATGTAACTAAATGCTTTTGGTTTATGGTTAGAAGGTTCCATATCACTTGGGTTCAACTCACTTTCCTATATTTATCAAAACTAGAATTAAGTAAACTTCATAAACAACGAAACTAAACTAGTATTAAGAAAACTTGATAGAAAATGAAACTAAGTAGCAACCAAATTCTTAAAGAATATTTACACAAGATTGCATGCCTGTCGTTATTACTTTCTTATGATACTTTCTCATTAAGTAATAATAGTATACCATAATAAGCATAATAAAAGCATCCCTCATTACCTAATGCAACATTTCCATCCCCTTTTACCATATCTGTTAGGTAGCTAATGCTAAATCACAATCAAACTACAAACAAATGAACTTGATTTTCCAATGGTAAGCCTTAATCGACAAATTTCATTTCAAAATAGATCCCCAGTTCAAAAGTCACTATATATATTACAAACTTATCCATAGCTTATTTGCTAGTCTTTGATCTATTAGGATTTGTTCAAAAAACAATTGTGATTATCAAACAAATTGGCTATTGTTGATTTGTACACATGTTAATGTTAAGGAAACTCTTGACGAGATGAAGTAAAAGGAGTTACTTCATAATGTATTCCTCAATCTTGTCCTGCTCATAGAAGAAGCGCAACTTTAGTAGCTGCCATAGTTGCCTCCTGTAATGAGACAAATGAGTTAAAGAGGGTGTTTACCTGAATAATTAGAAAACAAACTCTACAATAATTTTATGAGATGACTATGGACATTTATCATTAACACAATTTCATTCAAATTTCATATCAATTTCATGTTTATCTAATAATTAACTCTTTCGACGTTCCAATTTTAATAAAATTAAGAAACTACTATGGGAACTAAATAAACCCATTGACCATGCATTTACTAGTGTAAGATACCATGGGGTCTCTTAATGTACACAAAACCCCAATTTCACACACAGATATAAAAATATACATGTCTTTGCCTCTAGCACTGCAAAATACTTACTACCCATGCCATGATATAACACAACAAGAAAAATCCAACAACTCTCAAGGAAAAAAGTTGTTCAATATACAATTTAGTACTTGATAACAATCAAATGGACAAGGAAAAGTAAATTTAAAACTACTTTCCATGACACACATCATTGATTAATAATGTTTTATGCCTTCCAAAATGCTCTAAGGGATGAAGAGGTGACCTAAATTTCACACTGATGTAAAACTATTTAAGAATAACAACATATCATTCATAAAGTAGCACTTACAGAAAAATATGTTGAAGAATCATAGTCTCCATCAGGATTATCTATAATAAGAGTATGTTGTAGAAGCAGAAGTGCCATGAGATGCTAGGAGTGATAATGCAGGAGTTATATATACAATCAATCAAGCAGCAAATGTTAACCAAATTATATAAAGCTTACATATCAATTAAAATGTGCGCTCTTTAGAAGCTCAAGAAAATTAGTTTCCATGAAAGTACAACTAGAGAGCAAAAAACAAATTCAAACATACATAAGGATTAGGGAAGCATATAATCAATGTAGCTAAACAACGGAATGTAGCACCACTTGCATTAGTTGTTGCATACCCATCATATTTTTCTTCCAAAAAATGACGCTTTGCAGCAACCATTACTAACAATTGAGGTATGTCCTTCAATCTCTTATTGGAAGGAGAATTCCCTCCATAGACAAGCAGTCCTTTACTCCCACAACACAAACCTATAGAAAATGCAGACCATCTGCAAGGTCCAAGATGACTTTCATCACCACCATCTTCGACTTGGATCCCCTTAAACGCCTTGGTGTCCAGAGCAAAGACATCCTCGACGTTGAACACCCACAAATCGTTCAACTGACCCTTCTCCCCACACCCACTAAACAAATTTACTTGTTTATCGTCTACTGCCATTGCATGATAGCTCCTTGCGGTGGGTTGTTTGCTTCAAAGATAAGATTCCATTGGAAAGAATTCGTATTGAAAGAGTAAAAGTGCTTGAGCTTCTTGTGGTGTTATTCTCGACCACCCAAGAGAAAAAGTAAAAATCCAATAAGAATCAATAGTCGTACGAATAGTCCTTACATCTTCAAAACACCACATATCTCATAGATCTCTTGTACACAAACAACATAATGGTATTCTCTATAAAACACTTCACAATTAGATTTCGTCCAACTTTACATAAAGTCTAATTTCAAGATATTCAAACCACAAAATACTAATGCATTGGAGTTGCTTTGTATTTACAATAAATGTGATAAATCCTTTGTAGGATTCAAACACATCCCCATTAAATCACTAACATTAAACTATAATTAGTCACGCACATCAGCCCTCATAGAATGGCCTGAACATGCGGCAGCATGATGATCTTAGAGCATCGAAAAAAACAAGATCTAATGTTAACATTAGACCTAGCAAAAAAATTACCTAATTTTTTTCGGTCATGAAAAATACTTCCAAACCAAAACGGGACGTTACTGCTATACAATGACATAATAATCAAATAACCATATTTTTTTTTAAGAAAATTACCTATTTTCAATATATTTAATCAAAAATCAAATCTTGCATAATGTCAAGAAAACCGTATTATTTAAGCTCATAGATGTAAGAGGACATTAAAGGTTTTCATTTGGATCAAAATCAATTTATCTTTTCAAATATAGAAATTTCCAAAAATTAAAAAATCATATGTAGTGGATTTTTAGTAGTATGGTCGTTTCCATCATTTTATAGATTAAATTATAATGGACTTAAGTAGTATGTGTTAAGTCGGGATAAGTTTTATGATGTAGAAGGAGGTAAAAGAATTAATATCTTGTTTTATATATAATATTGGGTTAGTTAATAATAACAATGTAGAAATTATGGTTTATAAAAAAAGAGCATCGATAACCCATGAACTATAACTTAAGTGCTTATTAATAAAGGATAATTCCTAATTATGATAAGGAATCTTGAGAAATCTTTTTAAAGTAGGGGCTTTATCAAAATGGATACCAATTAGAGATTAGTTGTAGCTTTATGGTTGTGTTGAGTGGGTTTAGATGCATCTAATTCTATCCTATCGGACATGTTGCTAACATTAGTGTAGATAGTTGTGTTAACAAAGATCATAAATAACATGGGGCAAGCAACATAAGTATGGGTTAAGGGATAATCTAATTGGTTTTCACAACTTTTTTTGAAAAAGATTATATTATTGGGTGGCAATATGGAGCTTAGTTACAAGAGAAAAAAGATGTTTTATCGAACAATTTTAAGTGCTTGATCGAGTTGTTGAGGCGCTTAAAAATAGTTTATCGAGTGTTTAATCAAACCCTCGATTGATCTCCTGTGTAACTCCGGGTCAGGAGCTTGATCAAGCCCTAAAGCTTGATTGAGCCTTAAAGTTGGAAATTTTAAAATTTATATAAAAATCAATAATGATATGTAAACTTTAAAATTTTGTAAGTATTTGATAGTTTAAAAAAACAAATTTAATTGTTAATTACATTTGAATAGGTAATTAACAATGGTGTGGATTAATTTCTCATTACATTTCTAGTGTTTTGATGTATAGATTTGAAAAACGATTATATCCCACTTGCAATTGAAATTGTAATATTCTTATATTTATAATTTGGTAACTTAAAAATTAGTTTTTAATATGATTTAAATTTTCAATGTTATAATTTAAATAATAAATTTATTATAAATATAATTTAAATAATGCATTGATTAAACATGAGAAAATTTACCAATTTGATTTTAATAAATATTATATTTTTTTATATGAATAAGTATAACTCAAAAATGTGAATTTGATCTCTTAGATTATAATTTTTAAAATTCATTGAAGAGTTAATAACATGATTCCCTATGTCTATCTATCTATAAAATCATTCTATTTATATATATATATTATATTATATATATATATATATATATATATTATATATATATATATAATAGTATCCACTTGGTAGGAACAAATTTAGTGTAGTTAATAATTAACATCGTTGTAATGTTGTAAGTTATATTAATATAAGTTATTAAATTGATGCCAATGGTATGTGCGGTATAAATCTCTCTTCATTTTGTAAAAATGTGTTGCATTCAATTTTGTCTTCACTACGCACAAGTGCGAACTATATATAGAAATTAGGTTTTCATATATAATTTTAAAATAATTAAAAACATAGGGAATCTAAAATTTTAAACATTATTTTGATTATTTTGAATTTGAGAAAATCAGATTTAATGTGCTTGAAATTATTTTTAAAATTTAATAATTATTATAAATTTTTAGTTTAGTTTTACTTTGTTGTTTTTTACTATTATTAATTTTATATATATTGAAAAAAACATAATAATAATAAATTAAATGTTAAAATGAACCTTCTATACAATGGCATATGAGTTTGATGCTTTGGAATTCATATTATACATTTTATCGAATTTCTTTTAAACATAATGCTTGAAATTTGTTTGGACAATTTCAAAGGGGTTGAATAAAAAATCAATAACATAAGATGTATACTACAACAACAACAACAACAAACATACAAGTCCTCTTAAAAAGGGTACTCTTTGTTTTTCAATTTATTTAATGAGTTGAAAAAAATATTATGTGAACACGTGTCTCCAAAATGCAATTGAAATATTACTTCATCAACTTTGAAAAATAATTAAAGAATATATACTTTTACATTAAAAATAAATTTATAATACGAAAAACTTAGTTCCCTCTATGTACATCATGTTTATATATATATATTATATATATCAAATTACACATTTTAGACTATGTTAACACACACATACCTCTTAAGTTTTGCAAAAATTTGCAAGGACATATATTGCATTTAATGGAAAATTGAGAGATTATATGACACTAAAAAAAATTGCAAAATATATCATTAGGACAACAACATAATTCTCCACATATTTTCTTTTTACTCTTAGTCAAAATTCACAGTGCTTATATGAATTTTGAGGTTGTAATTTGATAAAAGAGGAAAAACTTGAATTTCATCGCCACATTTGGCCCAGAAGTGTAACCCAACTTCATGCATTCACTCATGGTGCATGGTAAAACTAATTAAACGAGAAAACTAGCCTTTGAAAACACTTGACAATATACTTAGGCATACTCACACAACATATTAGACATGGAAATTTATCTTGGATACAGATGTCTTGACCAACAAAATGAGTAAGAGCTGTTGTGTTGGGCGTTGACAAATTCCATGAAGCAATGTTTCTAGGAGACATCAAATAGATTGCTCTTTTAGTAGATTTGATGGAATTAGCTACAACTCTATCTAAGTAAGTGAAGTGAGAAGTGGTAATGGAATGGTGCAAATATATCTATGCAGATGAAATGAACTAGTTGGATGCTTGATGAAAAGTATGAATAGGAAAACATCAAACAATTAAGAGATGTGTCAACATAGTACAAAAGTGCATTAGACAACAGATAGATTGTGTGAATGGTACATGTGGGGGGATGGGGGAGAATTATTAAGCCTCGTGAAGCAAATGAACTTGACTTGAGTTGGGCTAGTGAAGTCAAGCGTGATTCTATGAGTTGGTGGTATGCAAAGCAAAGGAATTAGTCATTTTGTTTAAGTGGAGGAAACTTAAGCAATGAAACAACTTTAAGAGGTCAACAACAATGATGCTACACCAAGGGTGACTGATGAAATATGGAGAAAATATAAGGTCTTTTAGAACTAAATAGAACAATTAAACAAAGTTTTTGGAATCATGTGTTTCCTTGATGGAATGTGCTAATTTTGTAACTCATTGATTTGATTTGGTAATGCATGGCACATGGTTAAATTGATTAAACCAAAATACTAGCATTGGGTAAATTCCTTTTGCAACACTCAAAAAGCGAATTAGGCATATTCATGCAACATATTAGACAAGGCGAGTTGTCTTGGATAAAGGTGCCTTACTTAATTATATGAGTTAGAGGTGTTTACATGGTGTCAACAAATTCGTGGAGCAATGTTTCAAGGAGACATCAACTGGATGGTTTTTTTAGAAAATTTTATGGACTTAGGCATAGGTTACTTGGACATTTAGGGAAATTCAAGGGTCAATATTGATAGATATAGTCCACTTGAAATGTACTTGAACCACTCAAGTGGCTAGAGAGAATCAAATTGGACACGACCATCATATTTTAAGGGGAAGGAGGAAGTCAACTAATTTTGAGCAAAAACAAGTTAGCAACAAAGTTTTGTATAAATAGACCACTTGGGTGCTCACTTGCAAACCATTCTTGGTTTGTTGGAAAAGCTTGTTCATGAATTAGACATTATTTAATCTAGGCGAATTTGCAAGGTTGGAACTAGGTTTGCATTAAATAGTAGTGGGAGATCAGTGATGAGACAAACTAAGTTGTTTTGGTGTATATAGTTAGGTTTTTGTGGTGTAGAGATGGCATAAATAGTTAGGCATGAGATGGAACATATGTTTAGGTAAATGTATTAGCTAGCAACAAATTGTTAGAAAAGTGGTTTGACTTGGGGGGATTTGTTTGTGAGTGATTATTCATTTTTCTTGTTAACAAACCATTGGTAGCTTGGCCAAGTTGCATTCTCATGACTCTCAACACTTCAATGAAACCTTATATAATTGTTTTTAGACTAATTGTGATCACTTCAAGTGAGTTTTCTTCCCAAAACAAACCTTCCACTAAATAATTGTGCTCTTGGTTGTCGTTGGTTTCTATTTCACAATTATATAGCTTAGTTAAGTCATTTACGTTGTGGAATAAGCAAAACAATTGTATCGGTTAGTGATTGAATTAACTATGTTATTGTTAAAGAAACTTGGAATAAAACACAATTGTATCTCAAGTGTTATGTAGCTAATTCATAGTCACATGGTTTGATCTATCATTAACCCAAGTGAATGTGTACAATGATTGTCACACAACTTTAAACAAGAAAAACAATAAATTAATATTGTCTACTCCACAATAAAGAACCTATAGAAAGAGAAACATAACTTTGAAAATAATTTTCAAGAATGAGAGAAAGATTCACCATTCCTAATCCAAACACTAAAAACATGCATAAGTTTTTAATTGAAATTATGTATAAAGATATAGCATTAGATAATTCAACATTGCTTTTTCTAAAAAGAAATTGCATTTCATAAATTTGTTGAAACAAAATCATAAAAACTTTATTTCATGTTATATTTGATGTGTGAATGAAAATACCTTAAATATATCATTATAACCTCTAATAATATTTACAATAATAAAACTCAATATATTTAATAGTTCAGTTAACATCTTCATGATACCTTTACACATAAACTATTTAAAAGTCTTAGACACCTTTCCTAAAATTAAATCACATCAAATCCAACTCCAATATCTTAATTTCTGAAATAAAACATTCTAACCTTTATAAAATTGACAAACCTCCATGATTAAATCCTAAATTATCATCTCTTAACTTACAAGATTATTTCCATCCTAGAAAAAATTGAAATAATAAAAAAGATTCCTCTTGTGTTTATCCCATGGACAAAATCCCCTAAAGTTGTTATCATTGATTGCTCGCAAATGATAAATTTTTTTAAGGAATGAAGATAAAGCAAGTTTAATATAAATAACTTGCATTTTTTCATTTTCCCACAAAAAAAGCACATACATGTTATTTCATTGAAATCAAATATACAAAGTATTGTTCAATTACAACCTCTCGAACATGCCTGCCAAGAGTTATGGCATTCTACCCATCTCTAATATAAAAACACTCAAACATAAAAGCATGTAAAATTTGTACCAATAATAATAATATCAATTCAGAAGATGTTGTTCGCATGTGTCCTAAAGACATAGGCGACTTTTTTTGTAATCACTAAATGACCTATAAGCAGAAGGATTGCTTCCTTTGATTTTTTTTTTGCATCTATGTTGTGTTCCCTATGAAATTTGATACCTTTGTTTCCTAAAAAAATTCTTCTAATCGACGAATTCTTTGTTGTCAAGGATTTAGGGTCAAACTATGTAATGTACCATTCCCCAAGAATCAATCAATAATCACTCTAGAATCGCCATAAAATTGTAAGAATTTCACCTTCCTAGACAATGTAAAGTCAAGAATGAGCCAAAAACCAATTAATTTTACTTTATTATAAGTTCCTAACCCTGGTGCAAGGCTAAGAGAGAAACTGTGATTATTGTTTAGGGGAAATATAGCTCCCACTTTGCATACTTCTTTGACATGACTTTGGGCTCCATCAAAGAATTCCAAATCCTTAGAAGTATTTATCCTGGTTCCAATCGCAATTCATCTTTTCTTCTTTAATCCCTTTGTGCATAGTTCCTATATTGTTGTTCTAGTTTTATGCACCTCCTACGGAATATTTGGGATATGATTATTAAAAATGGTTCTATTTTGATATAACCATATATATTAAAGGACCATCCCTAGAAGGCTAGAAATACACTCTAAGGCTAGAGATTTTATCCACTTTGTGAGGCATACCCCTAATGAGCTACCTAACCACATCCCCATGGATTCCTCCTTAAACAAAATCAATCTCCACACCACCTGTGAAAAAAACACAATCGATGAATAGATATGTCATAGACTCCTGATTATCATAGCAGAGTGGACATCTTGTAAGTCCTTCCCAGCCTTGCCTCGGGAGATTTTCCTACGTGAGGATCTTGTTATTTAGCACCAACCATAGAAAAAGGTGTATCTTTAAGGGAAAACACCACTTTCAAACAATATTATACCATTGAAAAGGGATTGGATCTACTTCTTTTGTTGCCATCACTCCATAAGCTAGTTTCTCCATCACCATCCCACGTTCTTTATTCATTTTCCACACAATTTTATTTGTATCTCTGCTCAATCTAATGTCATTATGTGCAAGTGACATGACAAATTTTTACCTTTCCCATGCTAGATTCCTTGAGAGGCCTAGAGCATTATCTAATCTCCAAGGTCTCAGGAACATCTCATTAGCTTCAAGATCAACCGCTTCTGAAAGCAAAGAAATGCCTCTATATGTTAATGCACCTACCAGATGCAATGGGATTCTTTTGAGGCTATCAACTCCTATCAATGAATCCTTGCTTAAGTATATTTTGCTTCCATCTCCTACCTACCAAATGAGACCTTTTTAATTATGTCATATGCTGATACCAACACCTTCCAAATATTTAACCCTCCCTGCCCTGATTTCGATTCTGATCAAACCCAATTTTTGACTTTTTGACTCTTCCAATACTTGTCCCACATTAGATTTCCTCATAAACCATATACATATAAAATGATTACGATAAATATATGTTAAAAACTATAAAATTTAAAAATAATATATTTTTTCCTATTCTTATAATAAATAGATTTATTCATATATATTTATTTAATAATTATTAAAATAGCATCATTTAAAATAATATAATTTTAATGATTTTAGCACTCTGTAGAAATCCATAAATTAAAATAACCAATCAATAAAATTTCATCGAAACAACTTTGATAAAATTATTATATTTTCATTTCATTTATATATTATAATTTTAGTTTTTTAAAAATTTAAATAAATGATAAAATAATGTATAATATCAATTACAAGTATTTATAATGTTGAAATAGCATCGGGTTGCAATACTTCTTTTAAAAGGTAAGGAAATCCCAAAATATGGTTACCAATGTTGTTCCCACAAATACCATGTTCAAAGCACTTTAGGTTATGTGTACTAATTTACACTAATAGATTCATTTGAGAGCTTATACACACGAACGTGAGGTAGCAACTTTGATTTTTTCTTAAGAGTTAAAAAATCAAAAGAATATTGCTGTCAAATTGTTGAACTGGGTAATAATTCACAGTGTTCATTTTGTTACAATGGATGTTTTGAATCCAAAACAAGATTTGAAGACCAATTTTCAAGGTAAGAGCTAAAAAAAATAAGAAAATGCTTGAAGAGATATGGAAAATTAAACACCAAGACATTTCAATGCCTACCCAAGGAAACCAAGAAGGCAAAAAACCTAAAGAGAACCCTAAAGACAATCGGAATTAATTAAAAAATAATGTAAAATTAATATTTATATCATCGCTATTAGATTTATATTGTTATATTTAAAATTTTAAATAAAACTTTAATATCTATAAAATATAATTAATTACTTAAATTAATTTTATATAATAAATAATATCATTATATATAAAGATCTTTAAATTCTAAAGTTCATAAGAATAATTAATACCTAAAAATATAATCTAAATATATTTAATATTAATGTTAGAAGCATTATATATAAGGATTTTAAAACTTAAAAGTCTATAAATGATATGGAAATTTAAAAGCATACAACCAAAATATCAATTTCTAAAATTCCAAAATAATAATGATTAAATAAAAGAAGGTAATATCTAGAAACAAAATGCTTTTATTATTTTAATTTTTATAGTAAATTTTAGTTTTCCGATTACCCTCACATTAGCAGATATAATAATTTATTTTACAAAATAATTATTTTGAAAATACTTTCCTTCAAATTCTGTAATCTTGAATTTAACTATAAATAAATAACGCTAATTATAAAACAAAAGATATAGATTTGTTAGTCTATAAAATTTTCTTTTGAACAATTTAGATTTTTATTACTTAGTTTTCATTTTCATATATCTTGAATTTTGAAGTTTTGAGAGGGATAATTTTTTGAGGTGTAAATCTTTTTTTGAGTATAAAATATGAAGTTTTGAGAGGGATCAAATTTCTAGTGTAAACCCTTTTTTGAGTGTCAAATTTGAGGAAAGGTTTGCACTTCAAGAGATTTAATCACTCTCCATAGTTGATATATTTAAAATTTAATCACTCTCCACACTTGATATATTCAAAATTAAGATAAATATATACTAGTTATTTATAATACTATTTATATCACATATAAATTTCACATCCCTATATATAGCAATATTCTTACTTAAATTCTATTAAAACCTTCATTTTTTTATATGGGGTTTGCATTTTTCTTTAATATGCTTATATCTAGCAATATTCTTACTTAAATTCTATTAAAACCTTCATTTTTAATTATGGGTTTGCATTTTTCTTAATATGCTTTATATATTTTCTTTAATTTTAATAATTATATATATGAAAAGAGTGTTATTTCACCTAAGTTTTTATATATTTATTAATCGACTTAAATATGAAATTTTAAAATATCATGATATGAATATAAATAATAGGTATTTTAATTAATTAGTAAAATAGATATGAGTTGTAATTATTATATATCTCTAGTATATATTTGACATCATTTTAGTATTTTTATTTCTAATTTTATTCAACCCTTTTTAATACATATAATACACATATAGGATGACATTTTTCTTTACTATGTTTTATAAAATAAATTAAAAAAAAAATATTATATATATAATATATATATATATATATATATATATTATATATATTCGAATTATCATTTTTCCAAATGTGAATTACCAATATTTAAATTCTTCTAATGTGATATATATTACTATGATTTTTTTCTAGAAAAATTCTCTGTAATTTGAAAAAAAAAAAATTGCAATATAATATATTGAATTAAGACCTGATAGTTAACAATGTGTTTCCTCATAAGATGTCACAAATTCAAGTCTAAAAGGGGTACAATATGTACACCTCCATAAACTTGTACATGCACTTTTCCATTTCCATGTGTAAAAATTGTAAGTCACGCAATGATTTGAAACCTCCACATGGATTGAGAGGTGACTTGGCCGATTGAGTAGTTATAAATTTGGTGGATGAAAATATGATATTCTATTAGTGGCACACTCAATGACAAGTATAGACAAATTCAATTGGAATCAATGCTAATATCCAGTGTTCCATGGGGACGTGCCCCCTAGGGTGGGGGACATGCTTCCTCGCTCCCTCACGCTCTCGTGACAAGGAAACTCCTGGGGAAACGTTTCCCCATGTCCCTTTTTTTGGGGAAACTTAGGGAAACTCTGAAGGGAACTTTTTCCTGGTGACGAAAAGCGTCCCCCAAAATTTTTTGCTAAAAAATAATTCAAAACATAAAAAAATATAAATTTAATATAATTAAAAAAATGAAATAAAAACTAAAGGATAAATTAAAACTTTAAAATATAATTATTCACATTTCTCATCCATTTCTCATTATCCCTACTATTTTACCTTGTCGCCCGACATTTTCTTTCTATTGTCGCTCAATATTTCACCTTGTCGCCAGAGATTTTCCTGTTATCGTGGCTCGACATTTTCCATCTGCAATTTGTTGTGGCTCAGATTTACCATCGACTGGAGAACTAAGACATTTGGAGTTGTGGTTTTTATTTTGTGACTTGGAGCCACTGGATTGGAGCCGCGATTTATTATTTAGTAATTTTTGAGAAATTTACTAGTATTTCAGTGTCTTCTATGTTTAATTTTAGTTTAGTATTCTATGGCTATTTTAGACTTCAGCATAATGTCATTGCCATATGATGAATTTACTTTCAATGTACATTGTGTAATTTCAAGTGTCAAATGATTAATTTAATTTAAATGTGCCTTGCATAATATTAATGCACATTGCCAAATGATAAATTTAGATGGAACATTGCATAATGTCAAAAGATGGATTCAATTTATTAATTTGCTTTTAGATTTACAATTTTACATTGATGATTGCAAAAATGTCAAAGGATAATTATGATTCATAAAGTCTAATACAAAATGATGACCATATTTAGATGTACATTTCATAATTATTAAGATTTATCATTTACTAACTTAATTATTAACATATTATTGGGATTTTATTTTTTATTTTTTTATATATTAAATTTTTAATAATTTTATAACTTTTATGACTATGACATCCCCTGTTTCCTGAATTTTCCTAAATTTTGGGGTTGCTTATATATGTCGCCCTTATGTGCATCCATGCTCTCACGTTTCCCCGTCCCAGAAACTCGGTCGAACATTGTCAATATCTTCTCCTATAATTCCTTGGCAAGAAAGAGCAACCTAGGAAATTCATTTTTATCAATGCTTAATTCTCCAACCCTAAGAAAGTAAAGAAAGCAACACCACATATTATAATAACAAAAAAAAAACTCAAAATATTGTGTCAATTCCAAATATGGTGACAATTATCTTGAGACGTTCCAAGTTTTTATAGGGCGTGCTAAACTTGAATTTCCCATGACAATATATGAAAGGGAAATCAAGTGACCATTTTTAATAAATAAAACTAATTTATAGTTTACTGGCTTTAAGTCATGCTTTTTTTTCACTAAAATCTCTTTATACCACTATCACATGAATTGGTTATGGATATAAGATTTAATTCATTTTCTAAATAAAAATTAAGTAGAAAGAAAAATGGAAGAATTACAGTAGATCGAGAGAAACTTGGTGTTTCTATACCGCAGCATAAATCATCTTAAAGAGATTGATAATCTTAGAACTAAAGATTACCTACTAATATGTAATAATAATTTAACCACTTACAAGATTATTTTTTAAAAAAAATAGTGAACCAACCTATATTATAGATTAAATTTTGTAACATATTCATTTATTATTTAATTATTAATATTATTTATAATATTTTATAGGGCATGCTTTCATGCTTAATTTCTTTATCCCTTAATCTCTTTTTCTTTTTTTTTTAAGCAAATTGGCAACTAGGTCTTCCTTGTACTTGCATGACACAAGGTCAATTTCTACCATTATAACCACCTAGATGAACCATGCCGCCCCTAGCACGTGGTCATGGGTTAGAATCCCAATTATTTGAACATGAGACCATTCATTCACATTTACTTACATTTTCACGAGTTTGTCGAGTTAGATCTTCATCCCTTCCTGAATTATTTTGATTACCTCAATATTTAGGTGTTCCATAACTATTATTTCCATAATGTTTTAATTTTGTAATGACTTTGATATTGTCTATGCATTTATGGTATTATGTGTCTTTGTCGAGTTAGATCTTCATCCCTTCCTGAATTATTTTGATTACCTCAATATTTAGGTGTTACATAACTATTATTTCCATAATGTTTTAATTTTGTAATGACCTTGATATTGTCTATGCATTTATGGTATTATGTGTCTTCTGGGCTACTTTCTTTACTTATTTACGGCATAATGTTTACTTGATCTTATTTGAAATTATTTTTATTTATTTGTTTATTTTTATTTAAAATGATCTTTTTATTTTTCTAATATATTTTTACCACATAAATAATGAATAAAATAAACTTTTTTTTGAAATTTTGATTTTTTTAAATTGCATATTTTAGATTTTTTATTTATTTATTTTAAATAATCTGATTTTATTAATAAAATATAAATTTTTATTTCTTTTATTTAATGACAATGTTATTAATGTATCATTTAAATTTTCAAATGAAAAGTATTTTGTAAAATAATCACTTTTGGTAATATTCAGGGATATTGGCATACTACTAGCTAGCTTTTGTTTGTTTAAAAACAAAATGTTATTTTTTCTAGTTAATTTTGAATAAACTAAGAGAAGTGAATTGGTGTTTTGATATATTTTTGTAAAATAGACGTCACTCTTATTTATGGTTTATTTATGGTTTGGAATCGTTTGTAGTATATATTTTTAAATTTATAAGATTATTATATTATTATGGTTGTCTAAACTCTTTTAAATCAATGTTTTTAATAAAATAATTTTATTTAATCCTCAATAAATTTAGCATGTATAATTTAACATGTATTTTAATAATTTATAAAATTATTATTATTATTATTATTTATCTAAATTTTTTAAAATCCATATTTTTAATAAAAAAAAAATTATTTAACTCTAAAAAATTCAAATTCAAATTATTCTATAGAAGCCAATCTCATGTCTTAGAAACCAATTTGATATATAAGTTAACCTTAACTTTAAAAATAAAATATTATTATAATATTTTAATTGAAACGAAATTAAATATTTTTTTTCCCTAGAAAAAGTCGTAATTGCCATTAGAAAGGAAATTAAATATTAGTATGATTAAAATAAAATATTATTATTATCATTTTAATTGAGACGAAATTAAATATTATTATGATTTAATTTAATACTCCACTACAATACATTTTGCCAAAGTAAATATGGAAAGTTTCAAACGATAAAGGTCTAAAAGCCCAGCCCTATGATTCTAATCGAATATACAGTTTGATATTTCAAATCAATACTCTGGAAAGTGAAAATCCTAGACATCAAATGAGTGATATCGATTGTACCTTACAGTGATTAATTATTCCTCTTCTTAATAATAAATAATATATAACCCCAATACTTCCGAAAATGGGATCCATTGCAACACTCGGTAATTGGTGCAAAAAGGGAATATCGAACTTTAGTGCCTTAGATGAGTGCGTAAAGGAAAGAGTGGCTTGGGTTGTAAAACAATGGAACAGAGAATATAAAGAACCTGTGTTGTTACTGATTAGTAAACTAGTACATTGGAAGTATATTTTAAAAGGAAAAGTTTGATTTCTACTGCCTTGTGCGATTGCACGGGTGATTGCAAAAGAGAGTGCCTCCTGTGAATGCAAAAGAGATGGCAACCTTGTAAGCATATAACAGAAAAAGAATCATCATTCACACAATTGAAATAACTAGATAGATAGTATTTGTACTAACGTGGGACGAAATCCTCAAGAAGGGTGGCACAGTTTTTTTTCAAGTTTGTAACTAAGAAGACTTCACAAAGACAACAGCCTCAAGGAAAGGAACACACAAAGCACACTGGCACCTCTAAGCAGTGTTAGCCAGTGTTGGTATCGGAGTAAGGGACACTACTATCACATCAACCTGGGGATTTGAACCCTAAAGCTAACTTCTAGATTGGCAAAGCTTATGTCATCTGTTTTACTTCTGTTTTACTTCATAAGCCACTCTTCTCTCACAATTGTTGCTAATGTGAGATTAATAGTCACACATAAAACTAATCATTTATTACACCGATGGAAAAGAAATAGGCAATACAAATGGCAGAAGACAATAAAACTGTTTTTACAAATAAAGCTATAAAAATCAATGGGAGGAAATTTACAAATTTATCAAAAACTTTAAAAGTGGAGATTGAGAATTGTTTGAAAGAAAGCATAGTCTCTCAGTGCCCAAGCAAGATATTCCATCGGTGTCTTCGAGTGGACAAGATCTTCAAGCATTGTTTACCTGTCATGCATAATTTTCAGCTACCAAAATAATAAATTCTTAGAATCACCTAGTTATACCTCAAGCGAGCTAGCAATGTTGCTGAACAACAGTTTCTTAGCATAGCAGTGCAAAGACCACTCATTAAACATAATTTCCGATTCAAAAGAATAGATACAGCTTAAGAAATTTGACATAGACTTGCATCAACCATATCAGGAGGGAACACAGGCAAGTAGGCATGAAATAATAAAAATCTGGGAGTGGTGACACCACAAGTCCCGGAAATTGAAGATTTTAATACGATGAGCTGAAATGTTTCTGAATAGCGGCTGAAGACATACACAAAGCTGTAGATATCTACTGCACACGTTGTACAAAGAGCCTGAGGATTGGTGAAGCTTTGCCTCAAGAAACACCGTTCAGTAGATAAACAAAGCTGCTTCTGTTAACATCTCATTTGCATTAGCACGTACATCACTTCTGCAATTTGAGAAGAGTTTTGCACTCATTTCTGTCATAAAAGACTAGATTGCATACACCAATCGTGATTTTCAGCCATCCATCCTTAGGAATGCATGAATGGCAGCTATAAAGGCAACCTGCATGAGCATGTTCCTGAAAAGTCCATCAAAAAATTCATTGATTGGTTTATACCTTTCTTTAAAATATATATATGTTTGTCTATGTGTGCATCTCCACTACTTCCTCTGGAATTCAACATACTGGTATGCAGGCCATCAGCAAGCTTAACAGCACCTTTTGACCTACATGCATAGTGTCTTAGCAGAGAGTGTTTTCTGGAGAATAGTAGTTTACACTTGTAGTCATACTTCTGTGTGAGACGTAGACTGTGTAAATATGATAACAGCCACCGACATCACTTACAGTGAACGGTATGCCTTTGACTCTGGGACCATCACTTAAGATACATATGTACATGTTGCACGCATAATTCCAAAAAGAGTCAATCTACAATTTCTACCAATCTTGCTCTTTTTTTTGCAGCAACTACTTTTCTTATTGAGATTCCCCACTTCAGTGCAGCTTTCAGCTTTAACCAACATATATATGCTTTACCATTTAAACGATGTCTGGACATACTGCAACTCTCATCTGATGTTCGTGTAAACACTGAAAAAGAAAATGCTTCACCCCGTTCCATGTTGGAGAAAAGGCTGTGCGCTAATCCTGCACCATCCAAAATTTGATTCCCCAATTCAGACGCCAGCGGGTCACCAAACTTAGGAAAATAATATCCCTCTGAGATTTCATGGTAGTTTCTATCCCAATCATCTTGAGTAACGTTGAGTTCACCATACTGATTTCTAAATCCCAGACCTGTATACTCATTCCTAAGACCTTCACTTCCATAATCATTTCTGCAACCAAGCCTCTGAGAGTAAGCAGTAAAATTTTGAGTCTCATAAACTGATGATATGGGGCTCATTATTGCTTGTTGAGAAAGTGCTAAAGTAGAAGAAAATACAGTCTCAGGCATCACGTTGTGTGTGATAAAACCCGCTTCTGCTGCAATTTGATTGGGTGTTGCAAAATTTGAATTTTCAGTAGGATATGACATCCAGATATTGTCATTTGATTCTGCTGACTGTTCATGTTGATTCATTCCGTTACCCAGGACTTGTGCCTTGTGGCCAGGTTGACCTCCCTGAAAGTCTACAGAAAAGAGATCAGTCTATTATTATCAATTCTATATCACATACTTCAATAATTTTAGTACCAAATATAATTGTTAATACAACTGGGTACTATGGAAAACATTTTGTTTCAAAAATGGAATTCTAATGCCCAATTTTATTACCAGGCAGTTCCCCAACAGCAGACAATGCTGTCAAGTTGCATGATTTGTTATCAATCAGATGGCTGCCATCATATTCAACCAAATCATCCAAGTGCTCATACGCATGTTTTACCATCTTGCTTGTAACCACCTATAGCAGTAACAAATTACAATAGTTGTGCAGTGAGACAAAACAAGGTTAATAAAGCTCAGGAGTATATATAAACAAGTCCTTTCAGGTTATAAAATTACTTTTTGAGCTTCTGAAAGCTCGTCCACGAGAATGAATTGTCCATCTGCAAGAAATCCAAGAAGTCTGCATATGACATTGAAAATGACTCCAATGTTATGCTGTGCATCAGCATAATACACATAAAGCTTATTATCGAGCATGCATGTCTTAGCATGCTCAACCGTTCCTTCCCACATCTTGTTCGACATGCCAGTACCAAGAACCTGCAAAGCTTTGTGGTTGTTAGTACTGTAAGCAGACAGAATGTCGTTAATCAATTGCTATTTGTCAGACACTGCAGTTATTAGGTGATGGTGAGCCTCGATTATTTAAACATGTGAATATTAAATCTAAGACCAACAATCGGCAGCAGTAATGCGCCAACCACTGTCCACATAAGGACACCCTCTCTCTAGACCTTATATGTTTGTGAGTGGATTGCATGTGTGTGTGACGCTGTATCCTCTTCTGTATATTTTACACAAATGGATATGCGTACAAACAATTCGTTAGTATGAGAAAAGGAACATTTACATATAACTAATGCAGCAAACTTGAAAAAATGAAAGGGAAAAGAAAAAGAATTTACATTTCGGAGCTTTTGTGGATCTATAAATAATAGCCTCAAAAAGTCTTGCACAGTGAAAATCTTTTCCTGATTCAATCGCTTGTGAAAAGCACCTTCTTTGCCAATTCTATCTAAACGCCAGACTTCGTCATGCAGTGCAGGAGGATAGTGCTTTTTATACACTACAAAGAAAACCCATAACATCATAAGTATATATAACACTGCAATCGGAATATCTTCAATATGACCACTGGTTCCCACTTTCAAACTCTGATCAAAAACTTAATCCCGAAAATTTTGAACTGGAGAAATTAAAAAAAAAAAACCAAGGAGCTAAACCCCTTGTATACCTTGAGATTGAGCTTTTGAAAGATACTAGTAAAAACGACCCTTGCATGCTATTAACAATATCAGATCATATTTTTGACGTTACAAGACAAGCAAAATATGTCGTATTGTGATGAAGAGGGAAATCAAACAAGTTATTGAGCAATCTTAGACTTGCACCTACAATAAATAATAACCCAACAATGAGAAAAAATAAAAATTAAACATTAGAAAGAGGCCCGAGTCCATACAAAGCTGACAAGTAGCAGGTAATGAGGGATCCTGAAGGAGGTGATTGAAAGATTCAAGCAGATTATTTAACAAGCGTGGTCCTTTCCTTTCTCATGCATGAATGGATTCTAGTTCAGTTTTCTTATAGAGATAGTTAAATGATAATAGTTAAATGTTGAAATAACTAATGTATATGTACATATATACATCCATGGGGGCTTGTGAGACAGAAATGTATGAGGCGTGTGGGACCACAAGGCCTGAATCCTGTGGGCGGAAAATGTGAAAGGCCTAAAAGCTTTGAACCCTGCAGGCCCACAAAACACAAGTAAGCCCAGGGATGACCAAACACGTTAAACATACAAATTTGCATGCAGTAAGTATTTTCATATATTTCTTGACAATTATTTGACATAGGTTCATAGTTGTTAGTGTGTGCGTAGATATTAGTATGGACCTTTGTCAAAAAATTATTACGTTCAAGGTTAATTGTTCATCCCCATGCTTTCCACATGTCTTGTAGGATGAGTTTAACAGTGAATATTCCCTACGAATATTTCAGTGTTGAACTTCATCACATTTGTGAGTACATCCTTTGGTTCCAGAGTTAAAGACCAGGCTGATTTCTAATTTCACCACTTCTAGTTTGAGATCTGGAGACTATAATTACACACCACACTTTACAGGTATATGAAAGTTTTCAGGTTGACATGGAGGGAACCATGTTCAATGCTTCTGCATGACATTTCAGTTCTAATTTTATTTAGGTGTTACATGCAACGCTTGGAGCCCGCATGAGAGATTGATTGTTTCAAATTGATACTTTATGATTTTGACATTTGTTATTTTGGAAAAGTTTCTATTTTCAGAAACTTGTGTTTTTAGCAACTGGTAACAGTTTTGGGTGCCCAACTGATGGTAGTTTTCCATAAGGGTAATCTGTGATTTTTTAAGTTTTTATTTTTTTGAAAAATGAATCTTTATATTCACATAAAAATATGTACTTCAGCAATACAAAAGACAGACGGGTATACACAATAGAGCTTATATCCTCTTCTCCAGGGGGATTTGAAGCAACTGTTTTACAAATTTCCTATTCTTAGAACCAATATTCTGGATATAATTTATATAAAAAAATAATAAAAATGTAGACAATAATAAACATAAATAATGATTAATTAACTAGTAGTTAATAATGAAGAGGCGTGTCTCTAAGGACGTGACCGTACGTGAAAAGGTACCCTCCTAGGGTATATAAGCATAAGCAGACTCTCACCCTAATTTGCAATCATCTCATATCTCATATCTTCAATACAATTCTTATATAATATATTCTTGTCCTATCATGGATATTTACATATACTAGATCTTCTGAAGTAGTCTATTGCATATACTAACTTTGTTCGTTACATTGGTATCAAAGCATTCCTCTAAGTATATGAACTTTGTTCGTTACATTGGTATTAGAGTTATTCAAACCTCTAGCCACTCAACCGCTGCACAGCATCAGTTTGATCTGCCCTTTGGCCATCATCTCTCGGTCAACTTTGCTGCCATCACAATTGAAGTGTTTCACTACCAATAGTGGAGCTTCTCCATTTTGAGAGTTTCATTGTTAGGCCTTTGGCCATATAATTAAACAAAAACAAACAAACAAAAATTCACTGCTGATTTTACCCCAAAAAAAGAAAATATATATATATATATAAAGGAGTTATATATAAAAAGTGAAAATATATATATTAAATATTATATATATATATATATGCGTGTGTATATATATTTTAAAAAACAACCCAAAATATATAATGAAAACTAAAAAAAGATTTTAAAAAAAGTTATTATTAAAAAAAAGGAAAAGATTAATTTAAAAAAAATTATAAAAATAATATATAAAAAAGAGTTAAATATATATATATATATACAAGGAAAAAATTATAATAAATTAAAAGTTAAAGAAAAAAAGATATTAAAAATTAAAAAAAAACACACATGTCAACTCCTATCCCACGGGCAACACAGACGCCATTGTCGCTCACAGTCGCACATCCTCATCTGCCGCACTAGGTCCACTGCTTAGTCGTCAAATCTGCTTCGTGGGTCGCTACACAAGCCGTCCACTGTTGCCGCCCAACAGGAATCGACGAGCCGCCATAACCGATTGTTCGTTGCAGCAACGAAACACCGCCTCCATCACCAACAACGCCTCACCACAAGTTGTCTTCCAACACTGCTTGCCTTTGTTTCTCCCGCCCCTCGTGGACCCCAACACACCCACGCCCATCACTAACTCCGCCACCACCGCATTGTATAGAGCCGCTAACAAAACCGCATTCATTGTACCAATTTGTGCCATCACAAGTATTCACCCTCTCCCTATCCATGCCACTCATGCTCAAGTCCGTAAAGCAATACCTACTCACTATATATGTTGTTGTAATTCTAGGCATCGTTATACATAAATAACCATTAATTGTATATATAGTCACCACCGTTTTTTGTCTGGTCCACATAATCTATACATTAAAATTATAGCCAACTTGGAGAATAATAGACATGTGAGGGAGGAAAGGTTGTCCAATGTGTCCATACACATTCTCTCGCATATGTACACAATTCAACAAATTTCATAAAAACATTTCCTTTTGAATCCATACCAGCGTGAGTTTAAATGCCCATGTGACTATACGGAGCGTCGCATCATTCACCAAACCTATGAGTTTTATAAAAATAAAAATCCAATGGTATATTTAAAAAAATAGATTTATTATATTTTCAAAATTGTAGCAAGAAAAAGAAGGGTAAGTTTTTTAAAAAGTAAAGACAAGGTTACTTAAAAAAAGGGGAAGGATTTTTATATATTGAAAAAATATATATTAAAAAAAAAACGTGATTTAGGTGAAATAAAATCTTTGCTTATTGTTGATAATCAATGAATGAATTGAATTTATTTTCACTAGCAAATGAAGCTCAATAAGTAATACAGAGATATTTACAGAAATAGAAGCATCAAGTTTCTATTAGGAAATAGAAACAACCAATTTCTTCTAAGAAACTATTAAAAAGATAAAAATAGAAACAACGAATAAGAATGAGCATTAAACACTAAATAACATTATTCGAATACCCTCCCTTAATGCTACCGATAGACCCTCTGAATTTTACAAACTTATCAAGGCCAAGAGGCTCAGTGAAGATGTCGACGAGCTGCTCCGTTGTGGGAACATATTGCAACTGAACGGATCCGTCTTCAACAAGCTGGCAAATGTAGTGACAATGGGTTTCTACATGCTTTGTTCGTTCATGAAAGACTGGATTCTTGGCAAGTTTGAGCACTCCCTGATTATCACAGAACAAGGGAGTAGGACCTGTCTGGAAAACATGCATATCCGCAAGCATATGTCGAAGCCAAACTGCCTCACAAGATGCCTTAACTGCTCCCCGATACTCTGCTTCTGTTGAGGAGAAGGCCACTACCTGCTGCTTCTTACTAGTCCAGGTGACGACACCAGATCCTAGATTAAACACATACCCAGCGGTAGATTTACAGTCATCAACTGAACCGGCCCAGTCAAAATCTGTGTAGCCACTGAGTATAGGATCGGAACTTCGAGTGTACAGAAATCCATAATTAGGAGTGCCACGCACATAACGCAGCACAACTGCGTTGCTATCCAATGATCAGCCTTAGGAGCTGACATGAAGCGGGAAATGTAGCTCACTACAAAACCGATGTCAGGTCTAGTGGCAGTAAGGTAGATGAGGCTGCCCACTAATTGCCTGAATAAAGTTTCATCCACAAGGGGGTGAGGATGACTGAGCTGAAAGTTTGAGCCCTGGTTCCATAAGAGTCGTGGCAAGTTTGCAATCCTGCATTCTAAATCTGTCCACAAGATTTCTGGCATACTTGGTCTGAGAGAGAAAAATGTTGTTCTCAGTTTGCCAGACTTCAACCCCCAAACAGTAATGAAGAAGTCCTAAATCTGTCATATCAACAGTGCTACACAAATCCTTTTTGATCCCATGAATCAAATGTGTGGAGCTACCAGTAATGATAAGGTCATCCACATCAACCACAAACAGAGTATCATCAACAGTATGCTTGACATACAGGTTTGCATCAGATGGACTCCGCTGAAAACCATGATCTGTGAGGTACTAATCAATTTTCATGTACCAAGCCCAAGGAGTTTGTTTCAAACCATAGAGTGCTTTGACTAATCTACAGACTTTCTATTCTTGACCCACAACCTTAAATCCTGGAGGCCACACCATGTAGACTTCTTCCTGTAAGTCACCATTTGGAAAAGCACTCTTTACATCCATCTGATGGACTTTCCAATTGAATTGCACTGCTAAGGCAAGGACAAGCCGTATGGTACTCATCTTGGTTGTAGGAGCAAAGGTCTCCTCATAGTCAATGCCTTCCTTCTGTGAGAACCCTCGAGCAACAAGGCGATATTTATACTTGTCTAGGGTTCCGTCTGCTTTGTATTTCACTTTATACACCCATTTGCAGCTAATGGGCTTTTTCCCTGCAGGAAAATCAGAAAGGGTCCAAGTGTGATTCTTCTGAAGACTCTGGGATTCAGCTTCCATAGCCTGTTCCCACTCAGGTGTACCCTTAGCCTCTAAATAGGTTTGAGGCTCAAAAATACTGTGCAGGTTAGCCATAAGAGCAAAATTTACTGTAGACTGTTGTTTGCTCTTATTTCTAGAAGTTCTACCTTCAAGGAGCTCATTATCCCGGAGATCACCAATGGTTTTAGCCCACCATTTACGCCGGAGAGTAGATGAACCAATACCAGGAGGAGATGGAGAAAGCTCAGGAACAATAGGAGCAGCAAGAGGGTTATTTTCCTGAGGAAGCTCAAGTAGTGCATCATCAAATACTGATGCCGCATCATCCCTCCCATCAAGTGGACCTACTGGAAGAACACTGTGAGGCCGATCCTCAGAACACTACTCAGAAGGAGGAGACTGAAAGAATCCTCTGTCTTCATTAAATACTACATCGCGACTGAAGCTAAGACGACCAGTGGCTATATCTATCAATCTATAGGCCTTGTGATGATCACTGTACCCTGTCATCATGAGTTTCTGGCTTTTGGAATCCAACTTAGAGCGCTTAGCAGCTGGAATCCAAACATATGCAACTGAGCCAAATACTTTGAGGTGACTGATCTTAGGCTTACGGCCAGACCAAACCTCTTCAGGAGTCTTCCCCTTAACAGCCTGAGTAGGTGATCGGTTAAGAAGATAGACAGCAGTAAATACTGTTTCAGCCCAAAATTTGTTCGAAACATTCCTGTGTTGTAACATGGAACGAGCCATTTCAACAACCGTACGGTTGTAGCGTTCGACAACACTGTTCTGCTGAGGAGTGTAGGGTGTAGTTCACTGACGTTTGATGCCATGAGTATCACGGAATTTGGAGAAAGCAGAAGAACAAAATTCCCCCCTGTTATTTGTCCTAAGAGTAATGATATTACAGCTAGACTCTTTTTCAACTAAGGATTTAAACTTCTGAAAGATACTAAATACATCAGATTTATATTTTAGAAAATACACCCACATCTTTCTATTGAAATCATCTACAATAAGCAAAAAATGTTTGCAACCAGTAATAGAAGATGTATGCATAGGACCACAAATATTAGCATGAATTAACTGGAGTACCTTAGATGCGCACCAAGATTCTCCATCCTTGAATGAAGACCGATGTGCTTGCCAGCTTGAAAAGCGTCGCATACTCCCAACTACTGATTCTGAATATCAGGTAACCCTGACACAAGTCCCTCTCGAGAGAGCTGAGAGAAATACTGCATGTTTAGATGCCCATATCGTTGATGCCATAGAGTGCTGATGGGAGAAAAACGAGTTGCTAGAGCTACTTCTGCAGAATCTCCAGTGTCAAGAAGAAGACTAGTGTACCTGTCGATAATGGAGCACTTGTACGCACTGAACACTACATCACGCTGAGGAGAGTTCCTCAAAATCTCGCTGACAGACAGCAGATTAATTTCCATACCAGGAACATAGTACACATTCAGGAAGACAAGTGTGCACCCACCAGACTGGATCTGAACTGTACCTTTGCCAACCACTGTGTACTCTTCACCTCCGCCGAATACTGTTGAATCACCGAAAGGTGAGAAGTCAATAAACTAGTCACGCCTGTGAGAGAAATGGCGTGATGCACCAGAGTCAATGTACCAGGCCAAAGACGGGATATGATTTGAAGACCTTTTAGCCATAAAGGCATAAAAGGTAGATTCTGTCTTCTCGGAATGTTCTACAACATTCGCTGTCTGATGGGGCCCTCCCTGTTTCTTCTATTCAGAAGCAATCCTCTGTTGGCAATCTTTCTTCATGTGACAAAAATTACACTGCACATTTTTCTTCCTAGCCGGATAAAAACACTGAGACGAACCTTTCTACTTAAAGGACTGAGAGGACTGATATTCGGCAGCAAAAGCATTTTCTGAGGAGCCTGATGAGGCACCACTACCAAACTGTTGTTTCCAACAATCCCGCTGCATGAGTTTGGTGCATAACTCTGGAAACTTCAGATCAACATTAGTGGAGGTAATGTTGAGTGTTTCTATGAAGTGCTCATAAGATTTTGGTAGACTTTTCAGAATGATGACTACCATATATTCTTCCTCCATGGTTCGACCAATGGCTTCGAGCTGATCTCGAATGTCTTTAATCTTGTTGAGATGTTCCTGTAAAGACATAAGTTCGTCCATCATGATGGAGAACAATTGATTCTTGAGAAAGAAAGCTTTGCTCTTGTCGGATGTCTCGTGCAGTTCCTTCAAATGTTGCCAGATCTCGGCAGTTGTCTTGCCAGAAGGAATCTGCGGTAACTGATCATTAATCACAGAGAGTTTGAGAAGCATAACGGCCTCTCGATTTCGATCATCAAACTTATCTTGATCGGTGCTAGTTGTACTAGGACAGAGCTCTTTGTTTAGAACAAGTTGATCGAAACGCCTATATTCAAAAATGGTCAACAATCTCTGTTTCCAGATGTTATAGTTGGTGCCATTAAAGCGTTGATTGCCTTCCAACATCAGATTAGTTAACGAGGTCATTTGCACGTTTCCCAAGACACAGAAAACAACAAAGAAATCTGACACAGATTTCAATGCAGATGTCGGCTGATCCAGACAAAATCTGACAGGTGCAGAAGCAAAATTCAAATCCGCTGACTCGAAAATTGAGGCACAGAAAGCGATGCACCCAGAAAATTCTGACGACTACCCAGTTGAAATGTCACAAAACCCACATCAAATATGTAATCGGAAGAAGTTTTCGACAAAAAAAAAAAAAAAAAAAAATTAAATACCTTGGTCGATAAAAATTGGGCCACGAAGGATGGTCGTGGTTAATGTTGCGGAGGTATTTACTACTGCTGCAGCACAACGAACAGCGTCTAACGATATAGTAATTCCTGGTTTTATTGCCTCAAGGCATATAGCACAACTGCTAGGAGAAAGTCGGACGCTGGGTTTCGAATGCAAACCGCCAGGAGAAACCTGCGAAGACTGTACAGAACCCACGATTGATTCCCATACCCTCCCAAAAGAGCTGTATCGAAAGAACTAGACCGAGTTGAAACAGTGTCATTCGAAGTTCTGACAATAAATATGGAAGGTGCGTCGAATGGATAGGCGTGGAGTTTGTTGTGTCTGAGACGCCAACCGAATTGATGTGCGGAAAAAAAAAATTACATGGAGCCCGCTCTAGAGCCTGCGTGAAGCGTCGGACGTGCTTGCGATGTTGGACAGAACACAGTGATCCTCGCATCGTCCCATTAAGTGTTGCGTCCCTTCAAAGAGAGATCCTGGTATGTGACGGCCGGCCCAAGATCGAAAATGCCAGCGTTGGATCGAAGGAGCACCCAAAATTATTTCGTTAACCTGTAACAAAACCGTGGCTTCCTAATGCAGTGGCCAAATTGGTTACTGATATCGAAATGCCTAAACGGGCAAGTCAATGCAGGTTTTTGCATGAAGCTAGGGGTCGTGGGTTCAAAACACGAGGCAGCGGAAGAGGACTATAGCATGGTTTTGCTTTTCTTTCACAACAGAGACGTTAACCCTTGGGGGACAACAGTGCCTCGGCAACACGATGCTCTTCGATTTCGAATTCTGTCTTCGGCATCAATGCCTCTGTAAAAAAAAAATTCAAACCCCTAGAGAGCAATTTCGAAATGAACACGAAATTTTTCAAACAATGAAAAATTATTTTGAAAGAAATACTTGTGCTCTGATACCATAATCAATGAATGAATTGAATTGATTTCCATGAGCAAATGAAGTTCAATAAGTATTACAGAGATATTTACAGAAATAGAAACATCAAGTTTCTATTAGGAAATAGAAACAACCAGTTTCTTCTAAAAAACTACTAAAAAGATAAAAATAGAAACAGCTAATAAGAATGAGCATTAAACACTAAATAGCATTATTCTAATGGTTGACGTCAAGGCATTATCAACAAAGCAAAATGTAATCTATTAATGACAAAAAGAATGAATTCTAATTTGGAAATAAAGGAAGGAAGATTCTCCTATAAAAGTATTCCAATTAGAGATTATAGATTATTTACATTAAAGGGGTGTACCCAAGGGAAAGAGATTAGTATCGCTATTAGTACAAGCACCGAGAATAATCACATCAATATTAATTTGGCAAATCAACTATTAGTTCTAGAGCCAAATATAGGTGAAAGAAAATGAATTTTTGGCGAAAAAGAGTATGAAATTAAAAATTTACAAGTGACAGTTGATCATTATGAGTACATATCTCAATTTTGTGTTGTAACTATGCTTGATAGAGAGGTTGACATAATTATTTATGTTAAACACAAAAACCAGAAAGGAAAAAGGAAAAAAAAAAAAAGTTCTTGATGTTCCCTTACAAGAAGAAAATGGTCACATTCCAAGACATGACAACAAAATCAAAACTGATAATGCCTTCATATAAGACTTTAAGGATATTTCGAAACTAATGTTTCAGGAGAATCCAGAAACAGTATCAAAGAAGCAGAAAGGGCTTGAAAAAGTCATATCCAACAAAAACAAGGCAAATTCATGTTGAAGGAACATAATCAAAAACTACTTGCACAAGTAAGAAAATGTAAAACTAAAAAGCACAAGTTAGAACAAGAAAAGGAAATTTCTAAAAATGATACTCAACAAAAGTATATTAGAAAAGGAAGAGGAAATTTTATGCTTAAAGAACCTTAACCAAAAGTTATTAGAACAAATCAAGTGTTTAAAAGATGAAAAGTTTGCATACCAAAATAAAGTCTACTCTTTAGATGAGGAACTCTTACATCTCAGAAACCATAATCAAAGTCTACTTACTTAAATTAAGAAACTTAAGGATGATAAGAAATCATTGAAAAACAAATTAGAAGAACTTATCAGAAAAGAAGTGTCTAAGTCTTTAGTTCAAGTTGAAGAAAGAGGAACAAATACCGATCCAATCAACATCTCAACTCAAGAAGTTCACCAACCAGTGGAAGTAAAAACATATTCAAATGTTCCAATTCAGACAATGAAGATTCCAAGTGAAGATTCTATAACCAACTCAACTACATCAGTACCTAAAATAAGTCGGAGAATTACCACACACATGTTAAAGGAAGGTCAAACAAGAAGAACTCCTTATCCACATTCAAATCACAAGAATAGACACCTCAATCAATCTACGAACCTATATCACTTAGAACATAAACAAAAACCTTATGTTCCAAAGAATTTTGAAGTTTGCACAATTCAATCCATTGATAACAATTCATCACAAGTTTCCAGTAACTCCAAGATTCCACAGAAGATTGATCTAGGATGGTCAGATCTCTTCTCAGGTTCGACAATTTTACTTATCACTCAAAGGATCCTATCATCATGTATCAACGAAGATGACAACTAGAAGAACTACAAAGGATACAAATAGATTACGAGAAAAAGAAGGAGATGACACGCCTTGTCAGCAATCAGCTTTGAGGACAAAGCTTTTTGAAGAGGAAGGCAATGTTATGGATATAATTTATATAAAAATAATAAAAAATCAAACAATAATAAACATAAACAATGATTAATTAACTAGTAGTTAATAATGAAGAGGCTTGTCTCTAAGGACATGATCGTACGTGAAAAGGTACATTCATAGGGTATATCAGTGTTGCAGGGGAGCGCCTCACCCCTCCTCAATCCCACTCCCAATCCGCACTCCGGGCGGGAGCGACTCGGGAGCGGGTCAGGAGCACACTCCCTAAAAAGAAAACGCTCCCTGCCTTTTCGAGAGCGTTTTCAGGAGCGTTTTGCCTTTTTTGCAATGATGTTCCAAATGCAATTTTTTTCAAAGAAACAAATAAGTTTTGAGTGGGGCAGCTTAATGATCAAGTCTATGGCCCTAGTGTTGATATGTGGTTCATGGTAACGTTAAATTCTTAAAGTAAAAGTGGCATTCTCCTTAATCTTCATTTTCATCCTTTTACTTAAACTTTTAACATTACCATGAAATGACTCAGGATGTTTGAGAGTGGTTCCGACCTCATTGGATTTCATATGCAAAAAGTAGAATTTTAGATTTCATTCAAAATCTAGCAGACTTATCAGTTTTTCAGGGTTTTAGGATTGCAATGTTTCAAATGAATTTTGTCATGTATTAGGGTATGGAACTCGTATTTAATCAAGAGCACCAATCCCTCTATGTACCTTGATGTTAGTGACATTGGTTGTTGAACTCCTCTATCATGACCTCCTTAAAAATGTACGCATCATTCAAACAAAATCTTGAATTGACATGCTATGCTTTTTTCTATCTTATGTTAATGCTTAGAGGGTGATATTAATGACAAAGATCCCTATACAGATACAGAAGTAATGACAAAGATACCTCTGGATATTAATGCTTAGAGGGTGATATTAATGACAGATCCTAATTTTCCAACAAGACTAAAAAATTAGACATTTCTTGTGGTGCCAAAAGGCCCAAGCATAAGCAATAGATAATGGATTTACTTGTCTTTTCTAGTTTCTAGTAGTTTTTATAACTATTGACTCTTTCATATTTATTATGATATGTTTTTAAACAATATATAACAATTTAAGTTTGAAGTTGGCAATTATAACTCATTAGTAATGAATTATGAATATGATGTTTCATGAAAGTTGAAAGTTGTTTCATTTCATTTTATAACATTTCATTTCATGTTAGATATTATTTGTTGTAATGGTTACACTTAGCTTACAAGTAAAACTTTGGTGATCAATGATGATAAATGTTATATATTGAATTTTGAAAGCTTGAAACTTTAAGATTGATGAATAATGAGACTCAATATGTTGTATGTTACTATGTTACTAACTTGTGGACGTGGTTGATGAAGATTATAACTTCTAGATGATTGTTGTTATTGGTTCAATCTATGTTTTTTTAATGTTTTTTATATTAATCATCATTCTAAATGTTTTTGTTGACATATATGTATCAAAATATAAAAAATATAAAAATATATATATTATATATAAAAAACGCTCTGGGATTTGCCCCCAAACCGGGAGCTTCTGAAAATGTCGCTCCCGCACCCATTTTCGCTCCCGCACCCCGCTTTCACTCCTACTCCCAAGTAACACTGGGGTATATAAGCAGGCCCTCACCCTCATTTGTAATCATCTCATATCTCATATCTTCAATACAATTCTTATATAACATATTATTGTCCTATCATGGATATTTACATATACCAGATCTTCTGAAGTAGTTTGTTGTGTATACGAACTTTGTTCATTACATTGGTATCAAAGCATTTCTTTAAGTATACGAACTTTGTTCGTTACAACCAACCATGTTTCTAGATACTCTTTTTGGAGAAGAGGATGGGTGGGAATTTGGTGGCAAACAAGGAATTTTATTTTGGAGTTTCTATTTTTAGAAAGGGGCATGCACAGATGAGATCATACAGTGATGGAGAATGAAACTTAAAGTTTCAAGTAATCCAGGAAGTACAAAATTAGGTCAAAATTAGCGCATCTCCAGTAATAAGAAATTCTAAGGCACCCCACATAAGACCCATATAGTGTCTTTTTCAAGATAAAATCATGTACATTTTGGGTATTCCAAGGTTGCTTGCCCAACAAGCAAGTTTCTATTCTTGACCAAAAAGAGTGCTAAGGAATTTTGCATTAATTTCCATCTTTTCCTATTTCTACTTTGGACAAAAAAATGGACCATGTTCACCTAAAAGGCAGTGAACTTTAACCTAGTAGAGCAAGTGGAGTATTGGGCAATGTCAAGCTAAATGCAAGGCAGGTTTTGACCAAGTTAAGCATGTGGAACAATCTACGAGGACATAATAATAATAATAATAATTTTACCCTCCCTTTCGATTGTTTTGTTTTAGTTTTAGTCTCCTTTGATTTTTATTTTTGTTATAGGATCCTGACTCATTAATCATGTCTTGACTCCTATTTATTTATTTTATTTTATTTTACTTTTTATTTTTTATTTTTTTAAAATTTTTTTTACCGAATTGTTCTCTGTATTTGGTTGACTTGGATTGTTTGTTTCTTATTAATGTTTATGTTTTTCCATCTTTCTTAATTATTATTATTATTATTCTTAAATTAGTCGTTATCAATGTTTTAAGACTCCGACTCCGACTCCGACTCGGCCGAGCAATGACTCTGACTCCGAAACGGTAATGACTCGGCCGACTCGTTTTCAATGACTCGGTCGTTGTAAAAAATACATTAAATATTTAGTTTTTTGATAAAAAAACATAATTTTGAAGATTTTAAACATAATTTTAAAGATTTTCATTCATGTTTCCAAACACACAACATTATAATATAGATGGAAGACAACATATGATCAAAGTAGGGTCATGAACCAATCCATTATATCAAAATGGTACCCAATGGCAATACATAGTCAACTGTCATACATGATCAAAGACTCAAAACAAAAAACACATAACCAAGGAGGCTAGAAATGGCCTCTACAACAAAAGTAAATTGTGACCAGACTCCAGTACTAGTACTACTGGCGAGTAGCTACTGCCAAAGGAGCCAAGATCATGTCGATCAATCTCTGGATCATCATTAGAGTCAGACAGGGGGCCCCATGACCCCCCCTCATCATCATCATCTCCAATTGCAACTGTAGAAGTGGTAACACTAGCAGGCTGTGCAACTACAACAGATGCAAGCTGAGATAGAGTAGATATGCAGCTGCACTTCTGTCGTGGCTAAGCAGAGGAAGCACCTGCAACTGGAGTCCTTGCTGGCTGTGAGACTGAGGCTAGTGGATTGGGATCTGCATTCAACTGAACAGCATGTTCAAGTTCAACTGATGTCTCGATATCTAAATCTAAATCAAGATCCTCATCAGGATCAAACTCTATTGGACGACTCTCCACTACCCAATCTGATGTTGGATCAATGTCTTCCAACACAATGGGATTTGAATCAGGTCTTTTGTTCAACAATTGGTTTCGTTTGAGCTGGAGGTTGTATTAGACATAAACTAGATCATTTAATCGTTTTTGATCCAAACGGTTTCTCCTCTTTGTGTGAATCCTCTCAAAGAAAGACCAATTGCGCTCACACCCAGTTGCACTGCAAGTTTGACTCAAAATACGAATTGCAAACCTTTGCAATTCAGGACAATGGCCACCAAAGGCCTCCCACCATTGTGCTGCAAAAAACATAGGAGTGTAATGAGTTAGCTCAACAAAATTACAAATTATATCTAACTCTCAAATTATAAACGATTTAACAAAATTTAAAAAAAAAATAAAACTATTAAGAATTTGAAAATTGAAATTTTTGTTTACCTGACTCATCTGCTTCTCTTGCAATCTTTGCTAGATTCTCCCAAAGGTACCCGAGGCATTGCTGAAGGTTATGACCTATCGGTGTATCTCCAGTTGATCAGACTCCAATGGGATCATGCGATCAATGCAATCAATCAGTCCATCTCTGACCTCACCCCTCAAATCTCTTGACTCCTTAGCTTTATAATGATACCGTGGGTTCAAAAAATACCCAGTTGCATGTATAGGGCGATGGAGTTGATTGTTCCATCTTTCCTCAATAATTGCCCAAATGGGCCCATACTTTGCCACTCTATCCTTGTATACCATCTTTATTTGCTCTTTTGCTTGATCCATAGCCTCATAAATAAAGCCCATAGCCAACCTTTCCCCATCCACCAACCGCAACACCTTAACTAGTGGCTCAGCAAGCTTCATAATCTCTGTTGCCTTTCTCCAAAAAGTTTCTTCATAGAATTTCTTTTTCAATTCTTTGCCTTCCGGTTTGTTAGACCAATTGCTTTAATTCCATTCATCACTGGAAAACATCTTTTGCACGTTTCTATGTTGGGAAAGCATAGATTGCAATGTCAAAAAATGAGTAGCAAATCTAGTGATAGCAGGCCTAATAATATCCTTGCCCCCAGTGTGTTTCCTCATGAGGCTCAAAATCAATGAATGATTGTAGATAAATTTTGTTATGCTTTGGCATGATCTACAGTGTTTTTGACCCAATTTATTTTTCCAATATCCTCGAGCATGAGGTCTATGCAATGTGCAGCACATGGGGTCCAAAAAATGGTCTTGTGTTTTTCCTCTAATAGTTTACCAACAAGAACATAGTTACAGGCATTATCTGTGATGACTTGAACAACATTAGCCACCCCCACCTCCTCAAAAACCTGATCCAATAGCTGAAACAACAAGTGGCCATCTTTTACATTATTAGATGCATCAACTAATTTTAAAAACATGGTTTCCCGTGGGCAGAAGACAAGAAAGTTTATGATGGTACGGTTTCTTTGATCAGTCCATCCATCTATCATGATGGTACATTTTTGATTGTAGATTACTGTGGTGTGATTTCTGAATGGAGTTCGGATTTTCCACAGTGTTCATGTTTTGAGGTCAACGTTTCGAGTCTGCAACTAGACTCATCATCAGGACAAATTTTGTGTCCCATGTATGCCCATGAGTCCTTGAACTCTTTCAAATACTCATTAGCGGATTGAATTTCTTTCTGCAAACGATACCCCCTTAGCTCATGCATAGTAGGGCCTCTGAAGCCTTTTCCAGCAGCATGTATGGCATCAAACATAGGCTCATAATATGGTGAATGAGAAGCATTAAAGGGGATATCAGCATCATACCACCGTCTAGCTATGTACTCACAATCAGTCTCCCTCAATTCTTTCTTCCAATAGTCATCTAAAGTGGGCTGCATTTGACTTTTACTAACTTGAGGACCATGTGCATCTGATGGAGAGGAGGGAGTGAAATAACTTTTGATAGTCACATCACCCTTTTTCATTTTACCCTTTCCCTTATCTTGAATAGAACCAAAAGAGGGAGGAACATATCGGAAAGGGTTGGATGTATCAGTTTGAGGGATAGAAGAAGAACCCTCAAAATCATAATTGGGGTTGGTAGCCATCATTTTTTGTATCTCCCTCTTCCTCCCAATTTCAGCCTCTATTTCTCTTTACCTAGCCTTATCTTCTTTAAATTTCTCAAAGCTGGCCAACAATTACTTCCTAATCTCCTCAATTTCTGGTGAGGTACATGGAGTAATTTGGCCTCTAATCCCTGCCAAGTGTTGTTTCAACCTATTAATGCCCCCAGGACCTTCCTTAATTTTCCTATGGCAAAATTTGCATTGCATTTGACTATCAAACATTTCAACATATGCCCAAGCAGGATCTCTCGCTCTAGGTGCCATTTTTTGACTAGGAAATGAAAGCAAACAATCTGAAAATGAACAAAAAAAAAAAAAAAAAAATGATTCAATGTTCATTTCTTTGACAAAAAACACTCTCTAGGCTTTTTAGATATGCACCTAAAATTTAATAAGCAAAAACAGATTTGTAGAGGTAAAAAAAATACCTCCAGGCACAAACTACCTCGTCAAGCTTGCTCCAAGAATTAGCTCTTCAATGCTGCTCCAAATGGCTGCCCACGAAGCTCCTCACTCTAACCACAATGCTTGCCCAAGACTCCTCACTGCTGCTCCAAAAACAAGCTCAAGAACTGCTCACTAACTCTCAAAGAAGTTCTCACTCAAATGCATGAGATGGTTGTGAGAGAATGACAGCATTTGAGTGTGTTAAATAGGGTTTGGGAGGGGGAAATGGACCCCAAATAACATTTAACTAATTCAAAAACACATTGGAGTCCAAACCAATCAGCAAACACTTCAAAATTTCATTTAAAAAATGACAAATCGCTATTTTGATGGGGTTACGAGCCGCAAGTTATGACTTGGCCAAGTCAATACAGAAATGGTCGAGTCAGCCATGACTCGGCCTCCCGAATCGTTTCATCCACCGAGTCACAATTTTGGGCATTGAAACGGATCAACTCAGTCGTTTCCGTTTTGAATCGGCCGAATTTTAAAACATTGGTTTGGTCTATTTGGTCAGGCATTGAGACCTTCAGTAATTTACTGTGATAATCAAAGTTGCATAAAACTCACAGAGAATCCAGTTTTTCATGACAGGTCAAAGCATATTGAGATCAAGTATCACTTCATTAGAGACTATGTCCAAAAGGGATCTGTCAAGCTTCAGTACATTTCTACAAATGAACAGGTAGCAAACATTTTCACCAAAGCCTTACTACGCGACAAGCATGTCTACTTCAGAGACAAGATGGGAGTGGTGAGGAACACATTCCTCCGTAAGAGGGAGTGTTAAAATTGGGTACCAGAGGACAACTGGTTCCCTAAGACTTTGATCTTTGGCCTAGGGAAAAGTGTCCAGAATTATTTTTTACTTTTCTCCTCAAGTGGACTTTATAAGTGGTAAAGTCAATTTAATTTAAAAGTGACTTTATAAGTGGTAAAGTTACATTCTAATTTAAAGGTGACTTTATTAAAGTCAATGAAGAATTAAAAAGTGAAAAAGTGACTATGGAAATAAAAGGTTAAGTGGGTCTTTATTTAAGTGGGTGAGTTAAAAAATAAAAAGTGAGAATTAAATGCACATTTATTCTCATCTCTAGATCTAAATGAATCTCAGCCATTAGATCTTAGGGTAACCCAAAAGGTCATTTAGAGAATAAAAGGAGAATAGAAGGGGAAAAAATCAATTCATTCTTTCATGAGCATTTGAGAAAAAAAGAAGAAAGAGCAAGGAGAAAATTTCTGAGTAGTGAGGAAGTGAAGGAGAGCAGCAAGAAGACATTCCAGCAAATCTGGGCAACAGCATTTATTGGCACGCATCCCAAGGCAAAACCATACAGCAAGAGAAAGGCACAGATATCGAGGAAGAGGGACACAACAGAAATCGAGGAAGAGGGACAGCAGCACGAGCATGAATTTAGAGGCAAATTTTGGCACGAATTTCGAGGCAATCGTACTACTGAAATATGTACAGTTCGTACAAGAAGTTACAAGCACGTCTTTCGAGGCAAGCTATACAGCATTTAATGTTGTCTTATTGTTGTAAAAAATTATGTTTTGGCTATTTGTTGATTGGCACAATTTTCAAGGTGGAGTTTAAGCACGAAAATCGAGATAAGTTGTAATTTGTGGTTGTTGGAATTTTTATTGTGTATTTCAGTTTCTCTGTAAAAGCATTTTCAGAAATAAAAAAGAGCTCTCAAACTGGGTTTCCCCAAGAGTTGTAGGGAGTTTTTCCAGAGTCACATTGACCAAAAATCGCTGTGTTATTTTCTATGTGTGGCTGTCATACATTTGTTGTGTTTTATTTCTGCAATTTCAGCAGTTGTGAAATCTCTAAATTTGTGTTTTCAGAAAAATATTGTCATTTCCAGATTTTATAATTTTTATCATGCTTGGATTTAAAACTAAATGCATGTAGTGATAAGGAAAACTGATAACCGAAGTGGGGGTTGAAATTTCTTCAATGGAAGAATGTGAACACAGGTGGGAGAAATGATGGATGGGGTAATAATGAATGGAAAAAGGGTAATATAAGCGGATAAGGAAACGGGCCACGCAGCCAAAATCGGGTTTTCCCATGAAATACCATCCTTGAAACCAAATGGTCAGTCAAAGAGATCCCATGGGACCTAGATCCAAGGTTAATCCCTAAAAGGGCTCTAGGGGACTGAAGGAGAGACCTAGCCCATTCTTTCCGCTGAATCCCCCCACTAATCCATGTGCAAAGGTGTCCATGATAAGCAAGCTACAGAACTCAATTTCAAAATGACAAGTCATACTTTTAGATTTGAGAAGCCCACCTTCAAACATACAATCATGGCAGATGGCCGAGGGACCACATGGCTAGCTCAAGTGGCGGAGAAATGGCACAATGAACTAGCTGATGGCTGCAAGGGGCTGTTGGCTGCCGGCTGAGGACCATCTTGGAGAAAAAAAATCTCCTAGGGATATCTCCCAACATCTTGCTCCAACTGGAACGTGATCTCTCAAAGAAGTGGGTGAAGCTACTTGAATGCGAGGTCACAAGAACTCCAGCAATCTCTTGGTTATCGTAGACCTATCACCTGCACAAATAATAGATGGAAAAACATGAGGCAGCATGCTTTCACAGCGTCTCATAATCGCACATGCCAATATGATAGGCCATAAAATCAACAAAAAAAATAAAGATATGCAAATTTTAATCTAAATGCAGCGAATCTACCATGAGAAATATCATATGACGTTATTTCTAATCGAAACATCAGCATGCAATGCATACTACTCTACCATGCATATAATACAATGTTAAGTCTCAAGGAAGGAGATAATACGACTTAATTTGACTGGCTCAGGCCAAAGTTCATTGTTAAGTTTAGCAATGTAGTAATAGTCATCCCCGACCCTTCCATGAATCTTGACGGGTACAGGATCCTTATCTGCCAAGACTAAGTCCCCAACCTTATATCCTTTCTTAGGCTTCCATTTCTTGCTTGTTTGACAGTTCATCGCTTGAGGATTCGGATTTCCTGGGCAAAGAGGATATGGGAATGTTTCTCGCTCTCGCATGTCTCATAATATGGTCTAGGCTTGGTCACATGCGGTAATAAGCAGGCTCCCTATAAAGGATAAAAGGGGTGTCGTTGGATTGGGGAATGGCTGCATATGATAAATCCATTTGAGCATGCCCCACAATGGTAGCTCCCCATTTCCGGGATAACAACATCCCCCACACATCAGGTATATCAATGACAATAACATCCATGAGGAGGGATATATCAGGATTCCTAGATAAAGAGACCTTAAGATCTTTAATGATGCCTTCTACTTCCATGGGTTTGGAATTGAAACCACACACCCTTTTATATGGCCGAGTGATGTTGAGACCCAATTGCTTCATAATAGTTAAAGGCATGATATTGGTGGAAGCACCGGAATCTAACATACAATTGTGTAAGAACCAAAGTGAGCAAGAAAGGTTTATGTCTTGGTTTTCAATAAGGAATGTGAATGTTTTGCAATTCTTCGAGAATTTCCTCATCTTGAATCCCAAGGGATGTCTTGAGTTGTTGTTGTTGCTTGGGAAGCTTAACAATTTCTTTAAGGGGGACAGGTATAGTCATTTTTCCCACGGCAACCCCTATATCTATGTCAAGTTTAACCTCCTTCCCCTTTTCCTTCTTCATGTATTCTTTCCGAGGAGGATTCTTTTTTTCATCGACCTTTGTTGGAGGATTCTTCTTGTAAGGGACTTTGGCGATGGATTCTTTAGGAGGGGCTTGCTTAGGTGATGGACCTTCCTTAGGAGGTGAGGGGTCTTTGTCCTTTTCCTTTTGGGAATATTGGACCCCTTTGAATCTTCCCTAGCTATTAGCGTTAAGAATGGATTCTTCCTTTTCTTTCTTGAGGGTGACCTCACTAATGGGAGGATGTGTGTATGATCCTCCTAGCAAAATGTTGAAGACATCAGCTTCCACGAAATTGGCTTGCTCATCTGTTTGTTCATCCTCTCTTTCATCCACTTCACTAGCCTCATCATTCGATGAAGAGTTTGGCTCAACAGCATTAGTTGGGGCCAATGTGTTTGGGATTTGAGAAGAGCTCGGCCTATCTTCTTCATTTTTCTTTTTGGGAAAAGAATTTCCTTTAGGGATATAACCAGATTTTTGGGCCCTTTCCAAGGCAGTGATTTTATTCATGACAACCCTGCCACGTGCATTGGCTTCTTCAGTGAACCTATCCATCTTTTTGAGAATAACGAGGAGAATTTCCTCATGTTGATATTTGGACTTCTCCTTCTTGGTTTCAAATTTAGCTCTAAGGTGGTCATTGATATCAACCTTTGAAATTTGTAGGTTTTCTTCAACTTCCATCGCCATTTTCTTAGCCTCGACCAAGGTGTATGGTTTCTTACCCCCAACACATAGGTGAGGTGGCCACCCACGGCTTTTATGAATTTGTCCAGGATGTTGGCTTCAGATGGCTTCAAACGATCAGGTTTATCTTTGACTACCCTATCAAACTTTTGAATGAATTCTCGCACATCTTCTCTTCCCTTGGTTATTTGGTAGAACTTTTCAATGTCGAAAGTCCCTTGGGCATTGCATGACTACATTTTCATGAATAGTTCCTCAAATTCATCGGAGTCCTCAATGCACCAAGGGAGAAGGCTAAGATACCAATCTCTTGCTTGTCCCTCAAGTGATAGGGAAAAAAACATCATGATCCTATCTTCATCAAATATCAATCTTGGGGGTAACTGCAATGATCGGTTAAATTTTTAAGGTAATGGCTTGGGGTTGTTGCTTAATTTCAAAGGGACAAAGGCACTAACCAAGTGTCTTTCAATCCTGGTCATCTTGGGTTGATCCCTTTCGGAGTTAGTGCTTGAAGTAGATGCCATATCTGGAGATTGATCACTGACTTTCTCGAATTCAAGGAAAAGGGAGGTTCCAATAGGATATGGAGATCATTTTCCCCTTAGCAGCCCTAGTCAAAGGAGGAATTTCGTCGCCTTCAAGTGAACTAGGGGATTGGACAATGAGTGGAGTCACCAGAGGAATATTTATAAATGTCATCAATGAATCAATTCCTCAATGATTCACTAGGGAGGTAGACCTGCTTCCTCCCCGGCAACGACATGAAAATGTTACCGCCCAAACTAGCATGGGACCTAAAGGGCAAACCTTAAGGGAAAATGCTAGGCCAAGGGCAACAATGGAGTTTTAGACCATTGACACCTCAGCTAAGGCTCCTTTCTATTTACGAACTTTCATCGATGGGAGGAGACTCGATATGTATGGAGCAATGTTTTAAAACTCTAACTCGGGTTCAGAAATAGCCGAGGGTCGACTCCGACTCCGTATCGATTCGGTCGGTTTGATTTCAATGACTCGGTTGTAAAAAAATACATTAAACATTAAAAAAACTTATGAAAAAACGTAATTTTAAAGATTTTCATTCATGTTTCAAAACACAAAGCATTAGAATATAGAGAGAAGACAACATATGATCAAAGTAGGCTCATGAATATATCCATTATATCAAAATGGCACCCAATGCACTGTCCAATACATACATGGTATAGAGATCAAAACAAAAACACATAACCAAGGAGGCTCTAAATGGCCTCCACAACAAAAGTAAACTGTAAAAAATCACTAGTCACCAGTACTATTGGCTACTACTAGAGAAACCAGCATCACTTAGCTCAGGCTCTGAATCAGAGTCAAACAAGGAAACCCATGGCTCCTCCTCCTCATCACCATCTCTAATTGCAACTGTAGAAGTAGTAGCACTAGCAGGCGCAACACTTGCACACTGAGATATACGAGATATGCACTTCTGTCGTGGCTGAGTAGAGGAAGTGCATACAACTGGAGGACTTCGGGCTGGGCTTGGTAGAGTGGGTCTGCATTCAACTGAACATTATATTCAGCAGCAACTTCAGCTAATGCCTTTGTCTCTAAATCCAAATCAGTACCAAAATCCTCGTCGAAATCAAACTCTATTGGATGGCTCTCCACTACCCAATTTGATGTTGGACCAATATCATCCAACACAATGGGATCTGTATCAATATCAAGTCTTTTGTTGAGCAATTGGTTGCGTCTTAGTCGGAGGTTGTATTGGACCTAGACTAGATCATTTAATCATTTTTGTTCCAAACAGTTTCTCTTCTTCATGTGAATCCTCTCAAAGACAGATCAATTGTGCTCACACCCAGTAGCACTGCAAGTTTGACTCAAAATACAGATTGCAAACTTTTGCAATTGAGGATAATGGCTACCAAATACCTCCCACCATTGTGCTACAAAAAACATAGTTGCGTAATGAGTTAGCTCAACAAATTATACCAACTTTCAAATTATAAACAATTTCACAAAATAAGAATTTGAAAATTGAAATTGTTTGTTTACCTAGCTCATCTGCTTCTCTTGCAATCCTTGCTAGGTTCTTGCTAAAGGTACATGTGGCTCTACTGAAACAAGTGATCTATCGGTGTATCTCTAGCTGATCACTCTCCTTAGGGATCATGCGGTCAATGCAATCAATCAATCCATCTCTAACCTCCCCAGTCAAAGCATCTATATCCAGAGCTTTATAATGATACATTGGGTTCAGAAAAAAACTCAGTTGCATGTATAGGGAGATGGAATTGATTGTTCCATCTTTCACCAATGATTGCCCAAATGGGCCCATACTTAACCACGACTATATCCTTGTATGTTGCCTTTATTTGCTCCTTTGTTTGATCCATAGCTTCATAAATGAAGCTCATAGACAATCTTTCCCCATCAACCAACCGCAACACCTTAACTAGTGGCTCAGCAACCTTCACAATCTTTGCAGCCTTTTTCTAAAATATTTCTTCATTAACGTTCTTTTTCACATCTTTGACATCCAGTTTGTGAGACCATTGGCATTCATTCCATTCATCACTGGAAAACAGCGTTTGCAAGTTTCTATGTTGGGAAAGCATAGATTGCAATGTCAAAAAATAAGATGCAAATCTAGTGATGGCAGGCCTAATAATATCCCTACCCCCTATGTGTTTCCTCATCAGGCTCAAAATCCATGAGTGATTGTAGATATATTTTGTTAAGCTTTTGGCATGCTCTACAGTGTTCTTGACCCAATCTATTTTGCCAATATCCTCAAGCATGAGGTCTATGCAATGTGCAGCACATGGGATCCAAAAGATGGTTTTGTGTTTTTCCTCTAACATTTTACCAACAAGAACATAGTTAGAGGCATTATCTGTGATGACTTGAACAACATTAGCCACCCCCACCTCTTCAACAACCTCATCCAAAAGCTTAAACAACAAGTGTGCATTTCACCCTATTAGATGCATCAACTAATTCTAGAAATATGGTTCCCTGTGGGCAAAAGTCTAAAGATAAGAAAGTTTATGATGGTACGGTTCTTTTGATTAGTCCATCCATCTGACATGATGGTACATCCTATTTTTGCCCATGAGCTTTTGAAATCTTTCAAATATTCATCAATGGAGGAAACTTCTTTTCGCAAAAGAGATCCACTTAACTCATGGGTAGTAGGGCCTTTGAAGCCCTTTCCAGCAACAAATATGGTATCAAACATAGGTTCATAATATGGTGAACGAGAAGCATTGAAGTGGATATTAGAATCATACCACCATCTAGCCATGTAATCACAAGCAGTCTCTCTCAATTCTTTCTTCCAATGGTCATCTAAAGTGGGTTGCATATGACCTCTACTAGCTTCAGGACCATGTGCATTTGATGGAGAGGAGGGTGTGAAATAACTTTTGATATCACCCCTCTTTTTCATTTTACCCTTACCCTTTTCTTGCATAAACTCCAAAGAGAGAGGAACATAGTGAAAGGGGTTGGATGCATTAGTGCAAGGGATAGATGAAGAGCCCTCATAATCAAAATTGGGGTTGGCAGCCATCATTTGTTGTATACTCCTCTTCCTCTCAATTTCAGCCTCTATTTCTTTTTGCCTAGCTTTTTCTTGCTCAAACTTCTCAAAGTTATTTAGCAACTCCTTCCTAATCTCCCCAATTTGTTCTAATGGTGCTTCACATGGAGTAATTTGACCTCTAATACCAGCCAAGTGTTTTTCAACGTATGAATGCCCTCTCCACCCTCCTTAATTTTTTTATGACAAAATTTGCAATGCATTTGATTATCAATCATTTCAGCATATGCCCAAGCAACATCTTTCACTCTAGCAGCCATTTTTTTAGAAGGAAAAAATATGAAAATGAAAACAAAAAATAGCATTGCTTCATTGTTCATTTCTTTTACAAAAAAGACTCTTTTCAATTTCCAGATTTGCACCAAAAAAAAGGCAAGCAAAAACATACTTTAGAAGTGAAAAAAAAATACCTCTAGGCACAAACCGCCTCCTCAATGTTGCTCTAATGGCTGCCCAAGAAGCTCCTCACTGCTACTCCAATGATTACCCAAGACTCCTCACTGCTGCTCAAAAAACAAACTCCACAACTCTTCACAAACTCTTCACAAATTCTCACACAAATGCAATGAGATAGTTGTGAGGAAATGTGAGGGTGTTGGGCAGCTTTTATAGGCTTGTGAGAGGTAAATGGACCTCAAAAAAACCTAAAACCCAATTAGAATGCAGTGAGGGGTCCTTTTTCCCCAAAAAGTTAGGTCGGGCATGCGTGCGCGTGACTCGCTGAACCGGCCATTTTAGCTCGGGCTCAGTCAAGCCAACCAGTATGTTACCAAATCGGCTGAGTCGGTGACAGGCTCGGTCGGTTTGGTAACAAACCAACCGCCAATCCGTTTTCTCTACCAAGCCGAAATAGCCAAGGGTCTAGCTCAGTTGATTCAGAGTCGGCTCGACCATCTTTTAAAACTCTAGTATGGAGTCACTAATGGGTAACAAGTTAACGGATATGAGTGACCCAGACCCTTTCCGAGAAGGTTTTGAAGAATGGGGCTTACTTGCCTTCTAAGCAAGGGATTATGTGCTTCTAAGGAAAGGAGGAGGATTTTGAGGGTCAGGTGCATGAGAATAGACTTTGAAAGGAGTTTTCCACACCCTAAATCCTTGTTAAAGTTGGAAAACCTGTATGGTTCTTGAAGAATAGTCGTTTGAAGGAGTGGGACCAAACGGAGCCAAGTGGACCCAGTCTAGGGTATGGGGAAAGTATGAAATAATCAATGATTTTCTTACCCTAGACAAGGTGGGAAGGATCAAAGAAAATATTTCACTCAATGATGTTGTTTTGACCCAATGAAGTGCTAGCCTTGGGGATGGCACAGCAAGTTTTGGTCTCACAACTAGGGCTTGGCTTTTCTTCCAACTTCATCGAGAATGTCTTCAAATTTGGAAGAGGGCTAGAGGAAAGGCCAACACAAGAGACCCTAGGAAATCAAAATTTTTAGTGGCTAACTTGTCGGGAAATTGATGCCCTAGGCACCTTAATGTGGCTAGACTTGGGAGAAGGTGAAAGAATAAGAGTTTTGGTGACCACCCTTGGTAGATCATGTTGAAAAAAGTAACTATGTTCGAACTTCAACAATGTACTTGAGTCATTATCATTATATAATGTACTTGTCAAAAGAATAAAGAAAAGATTTTTTATTATTATTATTGTGACTTATCAAAGCATGGGTTTCATGCTTGGGTCACCATGTTTTAGGTCAAAACCCCCATTGAGAACTTCTAGGATTTATTCAGAGTCTTTATAAATATTGTACATTTAAAGAGACCCTTCTTGGGCTTTTGAATCATGTAAATCGGTTAAGGAGTTAAGGAGAAACTTGTTGTCTTTGGTCCACATCCGCCAACAAGGACACTCCATTCACATATCTGGTGGCAAGGTTGAGGTCAAAAAAGCATCAAATCACTCACTTGTCATGACTGGTATAGAAAAAGAAAGACTTTTGAAGCTGCAAGGAACCTCTGCTTGTGCACAGAACTTTTCATACAATTCTCACTATGATGAAGGTAAATTTCCATCAAGTCTTTTATGGCGTGCTAGATTTGGACACTTGAACTATGACAGCCTCCATTTGTTGAAGAAAAATGGTGTTACTGGTTTGCCTACTATTCCTAGGAAACTTAAGCAATGCGATGCTTGCATCTTAGGAAAGCACAACAAACAGTGTTTTCATAATTGTCATTCCAGAGCACATAGAAAACTTGAAATAATTCATTATGATGTATGTGGCCCAATGCTTGTTCCTTCTGCAAATGGTAATAAATATATGATGACATTTATTGATGACTACACCAGAATGTATTGGGTTTTGTTAGGGTCATATAATTTTTATAGGATTGCTTGATTATAGCTCATCATTATTATATTTCGGATGTTGTAAATAATATTCCATGTTGTAAATTATTTTCAAAAAAGGTCAAAACCTTGGGAAAATAAAAAAATATGCTTATATGCCATTTTATCCAAAGTTTTAGTGACAATGTAAAAAGCAGAAAGGCACAAATGGATAAAGTATTGGACATATTTTATATTTCTAAACCTTAATCCTAAGTACAAAGCAAGAATCAAAAGGTGCAAGCAGACAAAGCTCTTTTGTCGCTTATGTTTAAAGTACAGCAACATTGAATGCATCGAGATCTCATCCCGCTCTTGATCAACAAACCTCATCCATTTTTGGCCCCCCTCTCCATCCTAGCTTTACTGCTGGGGGGGGGGGGTCCGAAAAGGTGTTATTCCCCACTGGGTCCCATGGCTACGTGTCCGCTCCCCTACATTTCGCACCCCCCCCAGTTGATACCACTAATCGCCCACTACGCCCTCTAGAAACCACTTCCCCTCATCTGCTTACCATGTCCCTACTCATCACCTCCGCCACTCCTATCCCGCCACGTATCCTCCGCCCATTACTCCTGCGCCAACATACATTGCCATGTCATCTCCCGCATCCACGTCATTCATCTGTCTCATGATCAGTTGAAACTATGATTTTCCCTATATGCCACATTGACTTCAAACATGGTTTCCAAACCAATGAGGACGAATTTTTAGAAACTGCAAGAGCTTTTTGTTGCCAACATCCTCATGTACAAAAACCTCTCTCAGTTTTCTAATAGCTATTATGGTTTGGGATATACAGATGAAGCTTCGCAGAAATATTTTCCCAAATTTTCCTGTTTAGTCATACTTTTGCAAAACATATTGTGGCCAATCAGAGATGACTCCTGAGAAACTGGAGGAGGTTTGTGTTCCAAAGATGCCAAAGTACAATAACCTACTTCATATTTTACACATCTATTACAGAATGAGAGATACAGGTACATCTTTACAGCCTATTTTTCAGAGTGTGGAAAGTCATGTTTCAGTCACCTTTTTGCAGAGAATATTGGGGACAGCTGGAGCTGAATTTTGGGAATCTGAGAGAGGTTTATCTCAAGAACATATTTATCTACAATAACCTCTCTCACTTTTTACACAGCTATCTCGGATTGAGATATACAAAGGGATGATTGGACCCTATTTTGCAGAATTTCGGGAGGAAAATGCTCAAAGATAGTTAGCCACCTCATCAACTAAGAGTTGCAATCAAATTCGAATTTATCTTCTTTGTCAACAAAAATCCATAATGATAGTGCCAAGTAGATACATTAGTTTTGAATGTCCTCATTTCATTTCTATTTGTGGAAAAGAGTTTAGAATATTTGTAAAAAATCTTGAGATTTTATCAAGATATTTTAGTTTAGTATTTGTATAAATACTTCATCATTTGAAGTAAGAAAGGGTTGGGGTTTGTATGAAGAAATCTATTGTCCAATGTAAAGTTGTTCATTGAGCTCAAATGCACTGATCAATAATACAAAGACTTTTCATAGGATTCTTGTGCTACACTTTACTGGTGATGTTTTTCTTATTGTAACTATTGTTTCAACTGCTATTCTATGTATGTCTATCATTTGAAATATAATTGTAAAACAGGAGATGTGAAAAATAAGATATGTTATTGAACACCTTATTTGAACTATTTTTACAATCTGTATGTTTTCTTCTGAAGTCTGATTGAAAAATTCTTAAATGCTTTTCAATCACTACGGAAACACATTTTTCTCCATTTCATAATTCAATTTAAAAGATCCACTAAATGTAACTAGCTTGCCCTGTGATTACTCTTTTAAACATTTGATGTAGCATCCAACTTTATTTGACTCCATTGCCCAATCAATTCCTCTTGATCTTCCAACCAAACCATTTTCAAAATCGAACTTTGAGCCCAATAACTAGCCTGAAATTCCCAATAAACAAAGCTAAAGCTCACAGAGAGATCCTTCTCTGAGTTCAGGAGGGCTAGATCCTAGCTTCAAAAGTGGTTTTGATGTTGTCCAATGTATTTACTCCCACAACCTCAAAAATACAGAACGAAAACAGATTTATATTTATCTATTGAAGAACAAACCTAAAGCTTTTGAAACATTCAAGAACTTTCATGCATAGGTTGAAAATGATGCACAATCTCATATTGGCTCTGTTACCACTCAAACTAGCAGGGGACCTAAAAGGGGTTCCTAAGAGGGTAACTGCTAGGTTAAGGGAAACATTGGAGGCTTAGCCCACTGTCACCACAGCTGAGTCTCCCTGCTCTTTACGGACCTTCATGAATGGGAGGAGTCCCAGTAGTGTAGGAATCACTTGTAAAGTATATGTCAATGGATAGATGGAAAGTGACCCTGGAAACCCTTTCCCAAAGATGGAGTGAAGAATGGAACTCGCTTGCTCTTTAAGCAAGGGACTTGGTCCTCCAAGCATAAGGGGTGAGGATTAGAGGGTTAAGGGAGAAGGAATAGCCTTATAGACGAGGTTCTCAATCCCTATAATCCTTGGGAAACTCAGATTCCCAAATGGTCCTTGACTAATAAACTTCATTGAGAAGTGGGATCACACGGGGCCAAGTGGACCCAGTGCAGGTTCGGGGATGGAATGTAGCAACCAATGATGTTCCTATCCTAGACAAGGTGAAAGGAAAGGACCAAACAAGAATATTTACTTCAAAAATTTGAATTGATCCTATTAAGGTCTAGCGTTGGGGATGCCTACGCAAAATTCAATCATAGAGCTAAGGCTTGGGATTCTCGGAGATTCCACTCTTAGAATTGCCTCAAATTTGGAGAAAAGGGAGGGGACCCACCAACATAGTAGCTTGTAGGAGATCAAAATTTTTCCTTCGGTCAATTCCCGGGAAATTGATGCCCTAGGTGACCTAATGAGGCTTGACCTAGGGAAAAAGGGTTAAAAGAGGGTTAAAATGATCACCCTTTTTGAGGGATCAGTGCCTAATTCACTTGGGTATATGGAGTCAAGGATGATGATGAGTAAGAACTTGGTTTCTTGATCAAGGAGGCTCGAAGAGTCCGCTTCATCCAATGTTGAGAGAAAGAAAAGAAAAGTGACCTTCAAGCATTTATACTTCAAAGCAAATGATCCAAGCTTATCGAGACAAATAATCTCTAGGACATTCCATTCGTATAACAATGGCCCATACATTAAATTAGCTAAAACATGCTTAATTCCACATTTCAATTATGCAGCAACTAGTCCTAATAATAGTCGTATGCGGCAACAAGAATAACAACGCCAAAATTTACTTACAACGCTATAGAATATACCCAACCAGCATTTAGTTTGCAAGACAAAGCTCCAAGACCAGAAAAATAGCCCAAATCCATACGTCAATTCATCCATCTCCCAAAAATATCCTCCAAGGAAAAAATGTGAAGTTCTCAATGATTAGAGAGATCCCAAGTCAAGTGATGATCCAAATGAATGTATCCAACATTAATATATAGCCTCCTAAGGAGTTCGAATTAGCCAACATTAGCCCCTAATGATAAAATAATGTGCAAATAAAAGCCCTATTAGTGACAAGCCCACCAAATTAGCTCACAAGTGGAAATATAAGCCTCATAAGGGGCCAAATAATAATGTGTACATGTCGTGGGGCCCTCCAAAGGCCTAATAATGTCCTGAGGTGCCATACTGAGGAATAAATTCCTCGGAATATTGATGGACAAGGGGGTGGCCCCTTGTTCTCCAAGTAGTAGACCTGTGGTGCTCCCAATGGGTCTGAGGGCACATAAATGACCCCATGGGTCTCCATATGAATCTGAGATGCCTATAAATCCTCTACAAGGGTCCAAGTGGTGGAATGAGTGCTGCCATGACATCGTACAAATCCTGGGACAACAATCAAGAGTGTGGGGCTCCTGTGGGGGCCCACTGGGCATAATGTACTAAGCATATCACCATCATCCAAAAAGTGGATCGTTAGTAGCCTTTGAGCATCAATGAAGATCCATGGAGTGATGTATGTTGTTGTGGAGGCCAATGGCTCTCTATGCACACAATATATGTGTCAATGTAGATCTATGCGGTTAGGATCTCATATAGGGAGACCAAGCCCAAATGGAAACCACCTGTAATCCTACATAAGATCCAATGTGTCCCCTAGGCTTCTAGTACAATCAGTCATTAAAATAATGGTGTAAAAGAGTTTACAAACCATGGATAACAAAGTGAGCACTTCGTAATGGCATTCCCTTCTGTGGTGGGCTTTGGCATGTGCTTGTGTCTCCAAGCTCCAAAAGGTGTTAACGTGTTAAATTTGGACAACTAGGTCCAAACTCCATGTTCTGATGCTCAGATTAAGAGGCTAATATTTTTGTTGGATT
>APFE031146614.1:87187-112948 GCA_000404065.3 Pinus taeda
GAATATGAAAGGACAATTCCTTGTCATATCCAAGACCAGTTTTGTGCTTGTTGTGGACAAGCTGTTCCCAAGGTCTGATGATGGGCTTGGGAAGTGCAGATTGAGTTTCTGCATCTGCATGTACAATTGCTGCATTATTAACTTGCTATTTATGGGAGTCTGTTTCAATCTTATGAACAGAAACAGGTTCAGAAAGATGACTCCATTGTTGTAGTTCTTCTTGCTGCAGCTTTGTCTCAAGCTGCAAAAACTCAATATTCTCATGTGCAGTTTGCAGAGAGTTTTGGATGTCAAAGAGAGTTTCTTTGTTAACTTTGACCATCTCATCAACAATGGAATGAATTAGGATATTCAATAACTTTAATGCATCTTCAAGTCTGGCCATTTTTCTTCAATGTCACTTAAAAAACACAACTGAGGCAACAGCAATAGAAAAATAATATTGTACTCTTACTACAAGATCTTGTAAGGGCTGGATGTTACCAAGTTGCATTCACTTTCTCTAGAGGTCATTTCTCGTCAAGCAATGCAAAAAAATGTGAAGATGAGCGCTGTCCTCAACTTCAAACTTCAGAGCATCTTGCTGCTATGGAAATCATGCGAAACTGCTCCAAAATCTCTACAAGAAACTGCTCCTAGAATGACTACCAAAAATGTCTTCAAAATTGCTTCAAATTCACTTCATAATGCTGATCAAGGAATTGATTCTAATTCCCCGAAATTTCAACTTAAAAAACCGCTGGAGGCGAATTTGACCAATTCTCGAGGCATGGTAAGCGAGCTTGCAGATGTGGGTCTTTGTCTACTCACCTATTTTTGGACCTAAAAACCACCTACCTCTATTATTTTTTTTCATTATTATTCGGGTAAGATCTGCCATATTGATAGCTGTAAGTAAAAAATATGTATTTTGTTATCGATCCGGCAAAAGATTTGGACAGCTCCGGGTTTCGAAGTCGAGGGCTTTTGCGTAAGCCTGAGTAGAACATGCGTGCATGCGTGCGTTCCACAATATTTTGTTTTACATGCCCAACTTCAAAATGCAAGTGTCTATCGGCACACTTGTCGAGACACGATGAGCTTCATTCTGGAATTGACACGATGAACTCCATGCTGTACTGCATCCGGTTAGTCGCCCACTGGTTGTGTCGGAAAAACTTAAATCTGGCCGATGTCTAATAGCAAATGCAGTGGTTAACGAGGGGCCACTTTGAAGACACGCCAAGCAGCAACAAAACTAATACTGACAGTCTATGGAGAAATATTTGAGGTGGAGACAAAGGTGGCATCGACTTCAGGCTCCATAAAGATGATGATGGAGGACTTCGGTAGTAAAGATATCGTTCCGTTGCCTACAATCTCTGGCAAGATCCTGCGACTGGTGATTCAATATTGCAGATACCATGCAAAGTCAACATATATTTGTCTTTCATGTGCAATGTCAGGCCTGGGCAGCACAACCAACGACGCCAACTTTGATATTATATACTACAACATCAACTATGATATTATATACTGCAATGCCAAGACGTGTGAGACAATAAAACCAAGCTCGAACTCCTGAGGATTCACTTGGCTTATCAATAGCTGAATATCAACACATAAGAATGCATTGAATAACACTTACATTGCAACATTGGAATGAGAATCATGCGTGAAATAACCATATTGTTGAGCCAAGCGTGCAACATCAAAATCTTAATCGAGTCGAATGAGCATGAAATTTGTCACAAGGAGAAGATAGGGTCTCTTAACAGTCGCATTTTTTAATTCAGAGTAGGAATCTGAAGAGTAGCATTAGGATAATGCAGTGTTTAATGCACTTGAGGTATAGAGAGGATGTATTGGTACATTGGAAGCCAGGTGTCTTTTTTAATGGGTTCAAAGACTACGCTCTGATAAGTGCCCTTCGTGATCGCCGCTTTCCTCCAATACAAGCCAGAACTGTAATTGTTAGAGGGAGATAAACAAAGGAATATACTTATCGGATGAACCCTGACCGAATTAAGCCGCAATATTTAGGTCGCAAACTTCAAAAAATAGTAGGTTCACAGTGCACTAGATCATAATATAGCAGCTCGGACGGAATCATAACACATAGTTTTATGATAACGAGTCACGAGAACAACAAACAAATTTCTCGGTATTCACACACTAAAACACATTACAACTATGAATTAGCAGAATGTTTCGCCTAAAAGAAAATATGGCATGAAAGTTTCGTGGGCACCGGCCAAAAGAACAGGAATTTTGAACCTGTACGCGTGGTTTGATGGATTTACAGCGGCTAACGAATTCTATCTAAAAAGAAATTATGTCCATAGGTCTGGCTGTGAACTTAAACTATGCTGCAGGTTCCTGTCACGGAATGCACATGCTATTATTCGAATTGAAATGTTCAGTGCGCATCACGCTCACACTCGCACAGCGAAGTGGAGGGAGGTCGGAGCAGAAAGGAGAGCCAAACGAAAAACGAAGAGTTTCGTTTCGTGCAAGGCGTTTCAATTCAGATATCATGACAATGCAGGCGTTTCGATTCAGATACCATGACAATGCAGGCGTGTCAGGCTTCAACAGAATTTTTGCAGAATACGTTATGAACAGTACTGGCGCTACTGCTATCAGCGCAACTCCTCCAACTGAGCCAGCTATTATAATGGTAGTCTTCAGAAAAAGAGTCTTCAGGCAGCGTGCGTTTCACTCAGCAACTCAGCAATGTTTCCAGCTTTACCATTTCCTCAGCAGCGTGCGTTTCACTCAGCAACGTATCACTCAGCAGTGTGCAGGCCAGGCGTTTCCTTCAGAAATTAGGTATGCAGCTTCAGGCAGGCAGGCAGGCGTTCTTCAGGTAATGAAGACTGGGCCAGCACTATTCAAGGCAACTCAGATCAGTTGCTCAGGGAAAACAAGCCACTCATCATGGCTTTGATACCATGTTAAACAGACATGGTGAACGAGAAACAAATAGAAAGATAAAGCTTGCAATGCAATTTTTATTCACAAAAGATGTACATTTATAGTACAATATGGTGACCGTTGGGATTCACATCCCAAGGTCCCTTGGACTACTTAGTCTGTTCGGCTTCCACACTAACCCATTAGGTTTAGGTGTCCAACATTCACCAAAGCGCTTGGAAGAGAAAAGCTTGAAAGATTCTGAACGATGCTTGGACTCACCAACATCCCTTCAGATTAAGGGGGGGAATGTTGACACCTAATCCTTAGTGATTGGGGAACTGAATGTGAACAGTCATCGAGAAGATGAACTGAACAATCACATTCATGTATATATTAGATCGTTGGTTAAATGAATAAACGCATTAGCTTTCTGGAGTTACTCCTGGCCTGACATTGGGAAATAGCAGGAAAGGCTCTTGACTAAATTTATTCCAATCAATCACCACCAAAGTTCCGAATAAAATATCAAAACTTGCGTATACATTGTAAATACACCAAAAATTTTGAGCCCCATTCCCCATTCAATGTACTGAATCAAAGTCTCTGTTCCCCAACCCCCCCCCTCTCTCTGTCCTGTGAACACACACAAACAAACCCTAGATATTGCTATGAATATGGAACTTGCTACTGGCTTTCATACAATATAATGCCTAAAGGGCCCAGACCTTCAACCTTTGTCACTTCCATAATACCACAAACCCTATTTTAGATCCAGTTCCCAAATTTCTACTGCATTGACCCTTGTATTAATTCTCTACATTTCTTAAGTATGAATTAAAACCACCATCTAATACGACTCCAGATTCCAGAATCAAGATCAAACATTATGCTTAAACAATACAACCACTTGCCTCTGGTGGTGGACCATACGGATTTTCATTTGCATCCAGCTTAATTATGTCTTGAGGTTTTCTTCCAAGCCGCGCAGACAATACCTGCAAAAAGTAGGTTACAAATACATCAGAACTCAAGGAGCAATGGAGAATTGGAAATGCAAAACCAGTATAAGTGGAAATACAGTCCATGAAGGTACATAATTGTAATTGTGTGAAGCATCTGCTCATCTATTGCTATCTCTTCTGCCTCTCACCCCAACCCAAACTTGTAAAAACACATTTAGAATTGACCTGTTGACTCTGCCCTCCCATAATCTACTAAAAGGTTTCCAAAGATAAAACGCTGCAAATTTTCAATAAGCTTCAATTGTAACTGACTGAACATCTAGCAAAGGTTCTATTTGAAATGAGAAATTTTAAAAACCATACCTCAAAAGGCAATATAGGTTGGTAAGCAGCCAGCTCCCTTAAGTGAGGACGAATGAATGAATCTCCAGCCATTGGTTTTTCATCTGTCACAGGAGTTGCAGGTGAAACTGATGCCCGGCAGTCCATGTAGTATAGGCCAGTTGTCCTGTGTCCTAAAATAATGTGTTTGTTTGATACACGAAAAAGCCTATTCTTTTTTGTGGCAGAGGTTTGAAGGTAAGTTGAGTTCTGGGCTGCCAACCCAATTTGTTGTTTGGTCTCCTGCAAATGAATAGCTGAAGGATACCCTGCAGTTCTAAGACTCGCCATTAAAAACTGCATGACGGAAAAATAAGTGAGAATTAAATATCCTGAAAACAAAACAGTCATTTTACATCAAATCTAAATCGGGACATTTCACTGAACACTTTGACCAAAAATGCCACATAACCCAACAATTCATACAGAAATACAGAAGCTCCCAAACAGCATGAATATTTGGTGTCTACCAAGCAGCATGAATGTGAGATTTGAGGAGGATAGAGCCTTTCCGAAATCTTTGGAGGGAGAGCAGCAGGGACCTCAGATACAGATTCCTCAGACCACAGGGCCACAGAATTCTGGAGGTACGAGTTCATATGACACTTTTTCTACACCAATTTCAGTTGTCACTGGATCCCAGTTTGTCAGTTCACATGGTACTGGCACACCTAGTTCAGCGTCTCAGAGCACTGGTGGACAGTCTTCGAGTATACAATCTTCGTCTACACCTTTGGTAGATGAGGAGGACGAGCAGGATTATGCCACTCCAATGAGGAAGAAATTCAAGAGGCTGCAGGAGCTCTTGAAAGAAGCTAATGAGTCAATGGGGAGTCCCAGGAGCGCTGTCAGGGAGAGTAAACCAACAAAGATGTCCTACAGTTATTTGGCTATGGTGAGCAGCATCCAAGAGGCAGAGCCTTCTTCGTATGAGGAGACAACAGACCAGGAGGTCTGGAGAGATGCCATGGTGGAAGAGTATGCTTCCATCATGAGGGACGACGTTTCGGAGGTGGTACCGAGACCTGAGGGGAAGTCAGTTGTGAATTCTGGGTCGCCGTATAAGATCAACTATGCTGCAGATAGCAGCAAACAGAAATACAAAGGGAGATTTGTGGCGAGAGGATTTTCACAGGTGGAGGGAGATGATTATGATGAAACATTCACACATGTTGCTAGATAAATTTATTTAAGAGTAGTAATCTCCATTAAAGCAGAGATAGGGTGAAAGATACACCAGATGGATGTGAAGACCGCATTTCTAAATGAACTTCTATAGGAGGAGGTATACATTGAGAAGCCACATGGCTTTGAGATTCATGGGAGAGTCTCATGTGTGCCAATAGAAGAAGGCACTGTATGGAGTCTGAACTGAAGCAAGCTCCACAAGCCTGGTATTCATAGATAGATACTTACTTGCAACAGATTGGTTTCGAAAAGAGTGAGGCAGATTCAAACATGTATTAGATTTGTATTCGAGGAGAGCCCCTCATTCTTGTATTGTACGTAGACGACTTGTTCATGACAAGAGAGGAGAGACTAATAGCTACCTGCAAGCAAGCTCTTGCTTCAGAGTATGAGATGAAAGACCTTGCACTGATGAACTATTTTTTGAGATGGAGGTGTGGTAGGAGGATGGGAGCAGGGAAAGTATGCAGTTGATATTCTGAGGAGATTCGGGATGGAGGGTTGCAGGCCTATGGCTACACCGATGATCACCAACTTGAAGAAGTTGAGCACTTCTGAGGGAGAGTTGGTGGACCCCACTTTCTATAGTCAGCTCATTGGTTCCTTAATGTATCTGGTCAACACTAGGCCAGACTTGTGTTTTGATGTTAACACTCTCAGCCAATATCAGGTGAAGCCTAAGAGAGTGCATTGGATTGCAGCAAAACATGTGTGGAGATCAATGTTGCAAACATCGGCATCGAGATAAAATCGGCAAGGGTTCGGAAAACCAAAAAATCATAAGAATCGGGAAAATATCGGTAAACATCAGTAAACATTGGCAAAATCAAGATACCATCAAATACTGGAAAAAATCAGCAAACATCAGCTAGTCCAAAAAATCGTGATTTTGAGATAAAATCGGGATGTGATCAAGATGTTCACAACACTAGTTGAGATACTTGCAGGGGGCGGTTGGGTTATGTGCGAGGGGATGGAGTCCACCTAGTTGACTACACTGTTAAAATTGGCAACTAGCGCCAAACTCCATCTTGGACAGCTCATATGATGGAGATGATATTTTTATTTGATTCCTCTTTCCAGGAGGTGCAGGATTGATCTAAAGCAGTGTTGATAATATCAGTATCGGCAAAATATCGCGAGGGTCCAGAAAACATCTTATCGGCCAATATCGGAAAACATAAAAAATGCATAATATATTCAGATTTTTCAGATTTTTAAACATATAAAGCAATAACAACATGAAATAAACACATTGGCACATAAGTATGAAGAAAGCACTGATATATATGATGTAGTGGATGTAAAATAAAAATGATACATCAAAGGCAATACAAAACCCTGCTAATCCTTGATAATTGTCCATCACATATATAAAAGTATCTCATCATCATGAGTTAAGAACTTATATGTAGCAAAACAAATAAAAACTAGTAGCTATCTATCTAAGACCAATGCCCTCTCCCTCGCAGGCTGCAGCTACCTCTCTGTTTTTTCCATAAATTGCTTCAAGAGATTTTTGTATAACCTCCGCACTAGAAACCATACAAGGCATTACATCATGTTCAAGGAGTCTAGCCAGATAGTATTTCAATCGCATAACCCCTCTTGACATCTTGGTCTCACACAATTGGCATGATAGATATGCCCGATTTGTCCCACCATCAAGCTCCTCGTACTCCCAAAATGGGTCCAAGGCTTTTGGCATATTTGTAGTAAACTAATTCAACCGTAGGGCACCAAAAAACAAAAAACTGGCATTAAACCCCCCAAAACAAAAAAGTAATAAGTAATAACCACCTCATTAAAAAAAAAAAATATATATATATAATATATATATATATATAATATATATATATATATATATTACATTATTGCAATGTGAATGAAAAATGGCAATAATAGGGTGCATAAGAAAGTTGAAAAAAAATGAAGCTTGTTGTCCAAATATGAAGAAAACTCTTGCATTGGCTCATGGGCATGAAAATCATAGCAAATGGAAAAAAACAGGGGAAATGTTGGTAGGCAAAGAGGCAAGCAAGAATAACCCTAAATCTATGAAAAAAATCATTAACATAGGGGTTTTAAAGAACATACCTGTTAATGGAAGAAATGAAGTTTGTCTCATTGTTCTTCAATCTTTGATCGATAAAAAATTTGTAGTTGGTGGTAATGGCTCTTCAATCCTCAATTCCTACTTGACAACTACCACAACGCTCTCCCCTTCCTTCTCCAACACTTAAAAAACCAAAATGAGCAAAAAAAAATCGAATTTTCCCGCGAGATATCGGCAATATCTCGAAAATATCGCGATATTTTCGAGGAGCGAAAATATCGCGATATTTTATCGGCGATATTTCGGCTCCCCGAAAATATTGTGATATTTCTGAATATCAGCGATATATCATCGATATTGTCAACACTGATCTAAAGATCATCTCGTTCTGACAAGTAGAAATGGAATTATGAATTTATTTCTTCTATGGACAAATTGTCAAGGCCTGTTGAAAGTCTAATGTAGGCTCATGAAGCCCAACAGACATGTCTCTTCACCCTCAACGTTGTGTGTAAATAGAAGAGGCTTTTTCCTCATTTGAACATTCACAACTCAACATTCCATTCTCTCTCTTCATCTGATTGGGTCATACAAACCATAGGTAACCTATTCTTCTCCACATGTGAGAAGGTTTCACTGGGCATTTATGTTCTCTGCATTGACCGAGTTGCAGCCAAATTTGACCAACGTTGACTGGGCATTGTTTGACTTCATTTGACTGTGATTTTTGTCGGAGAATCTCTGTTTGGGCAGGCTGCATATTCTGGCATAGATACCGAGACTTTCGCGGCAGGTTGACCAACATTGACTGCAACAACTTTGACCACAGCATTGACCAACTTTGACTAATAATTTCAAGACTGTTTTTGCTGATTTGGAATGTCTTTGGAGGCCGAGTTGACTAGGTTTGACCAAGCTAATTTGGAGGAGACTTTCTACTAGTTTGACCAGCATTGACTTTCTGGTTAGGGCATCCTGTTGACTACACTTTGACTAGACTATTTTACAGTGATTGGGCAAGTACATTTTGTATGATGTACTCTCTCTCTACTGAACTTTTGAAGAATATAAGAAGATTTAATCCAAGGGTTTTCCCCACATTAGGGTTTTTCCCTGGCATCTACCAAATATTGTGTTCTCTTGTCTTGTCTTGTCTTCTGTTTATTGTTTATGTTCTATCTACATTTACTATCTAAAATTAACATTGTATCAGAGCTGAGGTGATGACAAAGCCCAAGCAAGAGAGAAGCAATCACTGAGATTTGTTGGACAAGGACAAGATTCAATGACCTCCTCATCTTACTTCAAATCTGATGACAAGCTCAATGATAAGTTTGATTATCATGCATGGAAGATGTCTCTTGACTTGACTTTGGAAGAGCATGATACTATGGACTATGTGCAGGGAAACATTGTTGAACCTCCTTCAAATGCATTGGTTGCCGCTAAGACAAAGTACAAGAAAGGTGAGGTCAAAGCTAAGAAGATCATCAGGGATTCTATTCACAAGAATTTAGTTGCTTACATCTCCGATCTGGGCACCTCTAAGGAGATGTATGACAAGTTGGTTAGCATGTTTAAAGCTAGCAATGAAAACCAAGTCCTCTTTCTCAAGAACAAGTTGAAGGACATAAAGAAGGGAAGAGGAGAAGATATCCAATCCTACTTCATGAGGATTACCAAAATCAAAAATGATCTTCTATCTATCGGAGAAGTTATAGCTGATAGGGAGCTCACTCTCATTGCCCTTGGAGGTCTCCCTCGTGAATGAGATGTGTTCGATACTACTATCCTCAACAATGACCAGATTCCAAGTTTTGATGAATTGTTGACTAGATGTATGTTGAAATTCCTAAGTCTAACCGTTAGAAATTTTATTTGTATTTTTTTGGTTTATTTCTCCTCCTTGTTGATTAAAAACAAGTTATTTAAACATATGAACATTGAAATAAACACAATACAGTCTCAACCATCTACAGATCAACAGCTAAAAGAATAGCAAACACACAAGTGACACCATTATTTTTGGACAACTCGTCCCCGAAAAAACCCAACTTGGGAAAACCGGTGTAGCAATTCTGAGGGTTTATTTTATTATGCAGTCTATCCTTGAGTACAACTGGGTACCAAACTGGCTCACCCGATAGAGAAAAAATAACTGCAGTAATACCTCTCTATTCGGAAGCAAATATTCAGAAAATCTGCCCCACGAAACCCTCTCCAACACAACTGAAGCACCGCGTTAGCCCTCCTGGCCTCTGTGTCAGCCTCAAAACCCTCGACGTCAGCCCTCTGAGGCACTGCGCAACCTCTACGGCCTTCTGCGTCACTCTTTTTGCCCTCTACGTGGATGACGCAAGACCTCTAGCCTTTGCGTTGTCTCAGTTAGCCTCTGCGTGGCCTGCTCTAACTTCTGCGTCTGCCTCTGTGCTGGTCTCTCAGCTCTATCTTTGCCTCTCTTTCCAGTACTCACTACCCCTCGCTACAGATTGATCACTGATTCAACTTTTCTTAGCAAACCCCACTCTAGAAAATCAAATGACTGATCACTCTAGTGCATTCTCCAACTGACCCTCAAGCCTCCTCTTATACTTTTCCTGTTGGTCCTTCAATGGACGAGATTACATCTCTAATCAACGGCTAAGATCCATGTCTTTTGGAATCTTCTAACCCAGTTTTATATTAATACCCATTAATATTTTATTTTTCGTAAGTTTAGACTTAGGAACTCCACTAAAAATATTAATTATTTTAATATCTCCTAAACCGGGTAGAATCTACCCAAACCATTTCTGGGTCTTAGAAATCTCATGTGCTTTAACTTCTCCACCAATTTCATGGCTAGAGCACATCTAGTGCTACCCCAAATCAATAATGTACTCAAGAAGAAACAAGGATGATAGAGAGAGACATGCCTTCAAATAGGAATCATCCTACTGCATTCTCCGCTCATGCTAAAAAAAGAAGAACAATGCAAGTTCAAAGAAGCAATGTTAAGGAAGACCGAGATTCAAAGATGGAAGAAAGGGTAGATGCTTCATTTGTAACAGGTTTTGCCACTATGCTAAGGAGTGTCCTAATAAAAGGGATGCACCTTGGGATGATTACAACAACAACGGCAACAATTTCAGGGGCAACAACAATCAAAGGAATGGCAGGTTCAAAGGAAAAAGGAATGCTCCCGCTACTCTTCATGGAAATGGTCGACCTCCCAAAAGATCAAGAAACTCTGGGTATGATGAATTTAATGTTGTAGATAAAAAGAAAAAAGAATTTTATCTTATATCTGCCCTCTCTACTGCCTCTCCTTCGGATACCTTCGAAAATTGGTTGATTGATAGTGGTACCTCAAGGCACTTCACTAGGTATAAGGAATCTCTTTCAAATCTGATAGAAAAGGATACAAATTTGGAAATCATTCTTGGAGACAATGCCACACATCCCGTGAAAGGAATTGGGAATGTTACTCTTCAACTGAATCAAGGTAACACCATTCATCTACAAGAAGTACTCTATGTACCCGATCTAAAGAAGAACTTGCTATCTATCTCTGCGATAGAGGGCAAAGGATTCAAGGTGGCACTCATTGATGGAAAGGTACGTGTTTCGAAAAGAAATTTAAAAGAAGCATTTACTCTTGGATTTAGGGTTGATAGCCTATATCAAGCTGGAGGAAGTCCATTGGGAGCTATGTCTTCCGACACATCTCTTCAATCCGAATTATGGCACCGGAGATTTGCTCATCTTCAAAATAAATCCCTAACCGATGCAAGGAAGATGGTGACAAGGATGCCCGAATTTAAAGTAGAACATGAAGGTGTTTGTCAGGGATGTGCCGAAGGAAAACATGCAAGGGGACCATTCTCCTCAAGTGATAGCAAGACTACCGACAATTTGCAATCGGTTCATTCTAACTTATTTGGTATGTTGCCTGTGACATCTTTGGGAGGATATTTATATTATGCTATTTTTGTGGATGACTTCTCTCACAAAACTTGGATTTATTTCTTGAAGAAGAAGGACGAAGTGTTTTCATGGTTCCACTCTTTCAAAGCCTTGGTCGAAAATCAAACAGGGAAGAAGATCAAAATATTGAGGACCGATAATGGAACCGAATATGAATCAGATGAGTTCAATGACTATTGTAGAGAAGTTGGCATTAAGAGGGAGACTACTACCTCATATACTCATGAGCAAAATGGTGTTGTTGAAATGAAGAATCGTTTTATCATAGAAGCCACTTGTGCCATGCTTCATGATCAAGGCCTTCCGAAGTTCCTATGGGGAGAAGTTGCCAACACTGCCGTGTATGTTCAAAATAGATGCCCACATCAAGCATTAGACTCCAAAACTCCCGAAGAAGTTTTCACCGATAAGAAACCTAATGTTTCTCACTTTAGAATTTTTGGTAGCCCCATGTATTTTCCTGTGCCGAAAGAAAGAAAATAGAAGCAAATTGGATGCATTTGGGAAGAAAGGAACATTTGTGAGCTCCAGTGAAACTTCAAAAGCATATAGAATCTATGTGCCTGGTCAAAGAGAAGTGGAGATAAGTCATAATGTCACCTTCGATGAAAATGCTTCCCTTGGGAAAATTAGGAACCTTCCTATTCCAAGGAAGGACAAAGGAGCAGATACAGGAAAACAAGGAGAACCGCAGGATGAGCTGATGCCCGATGCTGAAAGACTGATGGATCCCATTAATCCACCTCCCCATGAGCCCTCCTCCTAGAAAAGGAGACCCTCATGGCTTAGGGACACTCTCGAAGATGTCGAGAGACATATTGCACCAAGGGGGACATTTCGTGAAAGTAAGAAGTCGAATAGGTACCAAGGGTACTTAGCTTCCATGAGCACCATTGTTCGAACTGAGCCTTGCACATTCGAAGAAGTTGTAAAGCACCAAGTTTGGAAGGATACTATGAACGAAGAGTATGAGTCAATTATGAAGAATGATGTCTGGGATGTCGTCCCTAGACCCAAGGACAAATCTATTGTCACCTCAAAATGGCTCTACACGATCAAGCATGGAGTTGATGGAAGTGTTGAAAAGTTCAAGGCCAGGTTTGTTGCTAGAGGCTTCTCTCAAAAGGAAGGTGTGGACTATGATGAGATATTTGCACCAGTTGCCCGATATACCACCATCTGTTCGATCATTGCCCTTGTTGCCTCACAAGGATGGAATTTACATCAAATGGATGTCAAGATCGCCTTCTTGCATGGATCACTTAAGGAGGAACTCTATGTTGAACAACCCGAGGGGTTTGAAGTTCAAGATCAGGAGACACGTGTATGAAGGTTGAAGAAAGCCCTTTATGGGTTGAAGCAAGCTCCTCGGGCTTGGTATGAGAGGATCGACAGCGATCTGATGAAGTTGGGATTTACAAGAAGTGAAGTTGATCCAAACCTTTGCTTTAAGGTTGGAAATGATAGACATCTCATAATAGTACTTTATGTGGATGATCTCTTTTTGACATATGCAGACCCTCTTATTTATCAATGCAAGAGGGAGTTGGCTTTCGAATTCGAGATAAAGGACCTAGGATTTATGCACTACTTCCTAGGCTTGGAGGTCTGGCAAAAGCCAGGTGAGATTTTCCTTTCCCAAGGAAAATACATAGTGAAGCTACTTGAAAGATTTGGGATGGTGGATTGTAAGTCCATGACTACTCTGATTGAACTTAACTTCCTGATTTGGGAAATCCTTCTGAGTATCGTCAACTCGTGGGGGACTTGATGTTTTTGGTGAACTCCCGTCTGGACATATGCTTTCCAGTGAATACATTGAGTCAATTTAAGGTCAAGCCTCATCACATATATTGGATTGCTGCCAAGAATCTCTTGAGATATCTCTGGGCCACAATCACCTATGGACTGAGATACACTGCCGAGAATTTGAGGCTCCATGGTTATTCTGATGTTGACTGGGCTGGCAGTGTGGTGGATCGTAACAGCACATCTAGATGTTGCTTCTCACTAGGTTCAGCTTCGATATCCAGGATGAGTAAGAAGCAAAAATCGGTTGCTTTGAGCACCGCCAAGGCCAAATATATTGCTGCTAGTATGGCCTCCTGTGAGGTTGTTTGGTTGAGGAAGCTCTTTAGTGAGTTGTTTGGGCATGTGTTGGATACCACCGTGATCTACTGCGACAACGAAAGTGGGATTCGTCTTTCTAAGAATCCCGTGTTTCATGACCGCTCTAAGCATATTGCTTTCAGGTACCACTTTATCCGAGATATGGTGCAACGGGGAGCAATAAGGCTCCATCACATTGGGACTAATGAACAGGTCACAGATATTCTTACGAAGCCCCTGGCAAAGGTCAAATTATTAACCTTCCGTGAACGACTTGGAGTCGTGGAGAGACCCTCTTATGAGGGTCCCGTTTGAGTTGGACGTTGAGCTCTAGGAGCTCTAGGGGGGCTTGGGGTACTTCTTGGAGATGTGAACAACCATAAGGTGAGTGGTTCACCTTCCCTTAGTGGTGCATTGTGTACAGGGTGAGTGGTTCACCTTCCCCTATGATACCCCATGATGGTTGATATATGCATAGGATGAGGGGTTCACCTTCTCCTATGGCATATGAGCAGGATGAGTGGTTCACCTTCTCCTATAGCATATGAGCAGGATGAGTGGTTCACCTTCTCCTGTCGATACATCCCACCCATGCAATCTGGGACTCATGGGAAGTACCTCTCAATTGGCCAATGAGTTGGGAAATGAGGATAAGGACCATAGTATTACCGATGGACGCATTGTGTACTACCATACTCCCTATGCTAGGATGTTTGATATTGATCTGGGATCAATGGAGACTAGCTTTGGGTCAGTGGAGAGTGGTATGATACACTCTCAATCATTTCTTCTTCATTATTTCTTCATGGTTCAACAGAGCAGAGCAAAGCAGGGATGACAGAGATGGTACAGATTGACAGATGGTTTGGCAGATGGAGTTCTCCCTAGTTGAGAGGTAGTGTTAAAATTGGCAACTAGGTCCAAACTCCATCTTGGACATCTCATATGATGGAGATGATATTTTTATTGGATTCTTCTTTCCAAGAGGTGCAGGATTGATCTAAATATCATCTCATTCTAACAAGTAGAAATGGAATTATGAATTTATTTCTTCTATGGACAAATTGTCAAGGTCGGTTGGAAATCTAATGTAAAACGTGTCTCTTCACCCTCAACGTCGTGTATAAATAGAAGAAGTTTTTTCCTCATTTGAACATTCACAACTCAACATTCCATTCTCTCTCTTCATCTAATTGGGTCGTACAAATCACAAGCAACCTGTTCTTCTCCACACGTGCAAAGGTTCGACTAGGCATTTCTGTTCTCTACATTGATCGAGTTGCAACCAGCATTGACCAGGCATTGTTTGACTTCATTTGACTGCGATTTTTGTGGGAGAATCTCTGTTTGGGCAAGCCACATATTCTAGCACAGATATCGTGTCTTTCTGGACAGGTTGACCACCATTGACTTGCATTGACCAACTTTGAAAATTTCAACACTGTTTTGGGCTGATTTGGACTGTCTTTGGAGGTCGAGTTGACTGGGTTTGACCAAGCTGATTTGGAGGAGACTTTCTACTGGTTTGACCAACGTTGACTTTCTAGTTAGGGCATCCTGTTGACTGCAGTTTGACTGGACTGTTTTACAATGATTGGGCAAGTAAATTTTGGATGATATACTCTCTTTCTCTACTGAACTTTTGAAGATTAATAAGAAGATTTGATCAAAGGGTTTTCCCCACATTGGGGTGTTTCCTTGGCATCCGATAAATATTGTCTCCTATTGTCTTGGTTTGTCTTCTGCTTATTGTTTATGCTCTATCTGCATTTACCATCTAAAATTAACATACATGGATTCAAATTGGGCAGGTAGTGCAGTGGACAAGAAGAGCAATTTCAGAGGTTACTTCAGTTTGGGCTCGGCGGTTGTGTCATGGCTCAGTCGGAAAGAACATTCAGTGACACTGAGTTCTGCAGAGGCGAAATACATGGCAGCTAGTCAGGCAAGTTGTGAGGCCAAATGGCTTCACAAGTTGTTGGTGAGTTTGTTTGGACAGCAGTTGGAGCCCACTACGATATATTGTGATAATCAAAGATGCATCAAATTCTTGTATAATCCAATATTTCATAAACTGTCCAAACATATTGAAAATAGATACCATTTCATCTGAGATCATGTCCAGAGAGGAACAATGAAGCTGGTATACATTTCCACCGATGACCAAGTTGCGAACAGTCTCCTGAAGTTCTTTATGAAGAGAAATTTTGTACTTTTTAGGGACAAAATGGGAGAGGTGAAGAACACATTCCTATCTAAGAGGGAGTGTTAGAAATTAGCATTTTTTAGGGACAAAATGGGAGTGGTGAAGAACACACTCCTCTCTAAAAGGGAGTGTTAGAAATTAGCTAGGAAAAGTGTTTTCCACATAGGCTTGGAGCTAGCATGTGGGAAATTTTCCTAAAGTGTCTTGGGGTTTAATTTAACTTTATGAGATATAAAGTTAATGAGAAAAAGTGCACTTTATTAATGTCAGTGAGAGATTTAAAGTTTAAAACACAACCATTGGATCAAGAGGGCCCAAAATTAAATCTCAACCCTTGATCTTGGAGGCTAGATGGAAGGTAAAATGACACCCTCTCTTGTCTTTATGGTGGCACGAATCCCAAGGAGAAGCTCCATTCTTTTTTTGAGTATGAGACTCATGCAAAGGGAGAAGGTCGAGCTGAAGGAAGGAGGATGAGTTGTTGAGTGTAGCAGTCAAGTGGCACAAATTTCAAGATGAGTGTTGGCATGAATCCCAAGGCAGTGAAAATTAATTTCAAACCGTACAGCAAAGAAAAGGCAGTCTGTACAGCAGTCTAGAGGCATAAAAATCGAGCCTGAGAAGGGGCACGAGTTTATGAGAGAGAGTTGTACCATACAGCAGTAGTTTGCATGCTTTCCAAGACAAATTTGACACTGATTTTGTGGCTGTATAGTCTGTACAGGCAATACAATTTGGATAACAGTGGGCACACAATTCGAGGCAAACCGTACAATGAATTTGGGGTCGTTTTGTGGCTTGAAAATTGAGATAAGTTTGTAATTTCATTGCTAGGTTAATTCTGTTGTGTAAATTCTGATTGTTGAAGCATAATAATAAAATCCTCCCTCTCCCAAACTGGTTTTCCCTCGGGGTATTTCCAAGGACTTGTCCAAACATTTCTAAGTACAATTCCATGGTTTTCTGAGTTATTTGTTGATTTAAAAGTTCAGAATTTGTCATTTGTGTTGTTGTTCATAAATGTAGAAAATCCATAAAATTTTGATCTGCTAATATGAAAAATCTGAAATATAATTTATTTTCATACAAACACATAATTTCTCTACTAAATTTGCAGCGGAATAGAACAGAAATAAATGCACAATTTACACAAGAGAACACAACAATTTTTCTAGGGAACCCAACTGGGAAAACCCTCGCTTGCTTGGGAATATTATTGAAGAAACTGAGCAGTAGATCTCTTACAAATAACCTTGCTTCAATATAGAATACAAAATGATCTCTCAACCTTGAACTAGGCTTGAAATAATCCTACAAGATCCCTGATCCTTCCTCTGATCTTTATGCACACTAGTAACCCCTATTAAATAGGAAAAAACCCTATTTCTATGCACACTTCCTATAGGAATTGCTCTCCTCTCCAATAACTAGCACAAGAATGCTTGGCACCTTTCTCTCACAACCTCACAAAATTATGATACAAGAGTGCCTTTGCCCCTCCTATTTAATGCAATTCGAATGGTTAAAAATAGTAAATTTCTAATTAAGGAAGATGCTTTTGTGATTGATTGAGTTAACATGAGTTAACTACTCATGCAACTCGTCCTATTTCAAGTCAACCACTTGAAACTCAATCACTCGTGTTTTTCCTCAATCAACTCACACTAGAAGACCAAAAACTCGACCTTCAACTTCAACACATCAGTTAACTGCATCCTAACTTGTCCTAATTTTTACGAACATTCCTAAATTTTAGGAAGTCAGGTCATGCACAGAAAGGAACTCGAATTCAACTCCTTGAATTAAAGCACAAATCAAGGATTCAATTTCTCGCTACATTTTCAACACTCCATCTTAGTAAGGAAGGGATTTTGTACAACTCCCAACTTATCTTTGTGATGAAGAAAATTGCTTCTTACCAAAGCCTTGATCAAGATGTTTGTTCTTTGCTCCCCTATGGAATGTACGGTAGCTTCACTATCCCTTTATGCACACAATCACTAAGATGATGGTACCTGATCTCGATATGCTTTGAGCAATTATGAAACATTGGGCTCTCAGAGAGTTTGATGCAACTTTGATTATCAAAGTGTATCATGGTAGGCTCTAGCCTCTATCTAAAAAGTCCCACAAGCAACTTCCCCATCCAAATAGCCTCTCATGTTGCTAAACTAGCAACCATGTACTCGGCCTCTGCTGAGCTAAGTGCAATTGATCTCTGCTTCCTATTGTACCAAGAAAGAGTTGTTGACCCAATGTTGAAGATGCCACCTCAAGTACTCTTCATGTTTGTGGAGCACCCTGCCCAATCTACATCTGTGAAGCCCTCAAGCCTCACTCCATCAACCTATCTGTACCACAATCCATAATTTGTTGTGCCTCTAAGATATCTCAACACATGCTTCACAGCAACCCAATGCACTCTGGTCGGTTCCACCATGGACTGACTCAGTTGGTTTACTACAAAACAAATATCAGGTCGTGTGTTGACCAAGTACGTCAACGACCTAATGAGTTGCCTGTATACTGTAGGATCAACTTGCTCCGATCTACTAGCATCCAAATTCCTCTAGTTTGTGACTAGAGGCGTGGCCATGGGCCTACAAACCTGCATACGAAATCTCTGGATAATCTTTGTAGTGTACTTCCCCATGTCCCACGAAGATCTCACCATCACCCTGCCAAACCTCCAAGCCAAGGAAATAGTGAATAAACCCCATATCCTTCATCTCAAACTCCCTTGCAATCCTGGATCAAGCTCTCATCTCCAATCAATATAAGGTCATCAACATAGAGAGCTAAAATGAGAGGAAGCCCTCCAACCATGATGTAATATAGGTTGGCATCCGCCTCACTCTTAGTGAAGCCCAATCCTCGAAGATAGTTGTCAACCTGAGTGTACCACGCTCTCAGAGCCTACTTAAGCCCATAAAGAGCTCTCTTCAGCCTGCACACGTGTGTCTCTGCTACACTCGAATCCCTCTGGCTGCACCATATAAATCTCCTCCTCAACTACTCCATTGAGAAAGGTTGTCTTCACATCCATCTAGTGGATCTTCCACCCCATTTTTGTTGCAAGTGCCAGAATAGTCCTGATGGATGAATACCCTACTACTGGGGCAAAAGTCTCATCATAGTCTATGCCCTCAATCTGTGAAAAGCCCTTTGCCACATACTTGGCCTTGTACTTCTCCATGCTTCACCTTATACACCCATCTCGATCCAACTACTGATTTCCCCTCGGGTCATGGAACAATCTCCTAGACATCATTCTTCATGATAGAGGAATACTCCTCCACCATGGCATCCTGCCAAACCTATTGAGAAGATGCCTCCTTGTAAGAAGAAGGCTTAGTGTCTGCCAACTCTGTCATTAGTGCCATATAACCTGTGTACCTTTGTGGTTGTTTACTCTGCCTAAACATGGTGCTAGGAACCTTGACCTGCTCCTCAGCTTCCTGAATCAACCTCTCGGCCCACTTGGCCTTCTTCCTCCTATGGTAGGTGGCTCCGGTTGATCTATCTGCTCTCGGCCTGAACGATCCTCCTTAGCCCTACTTCAAATCCTGTTGCGCTACCTTCTTGCCACTAGACTGTGGTTGTGGTTGACTCTAATGTGTTAGTCGTGACTTTTGTTTGGGAGCGAGTAGCTCCTCCTTGAGTATTGTAATCTGCTCACGCTCTAAGGAAACTCTCAAAGCCTGATCCTAGAATGTCACTTCTCGCCTGAGAACTGTCATCCTAAGTCCTAGAAGATACACCTTGTATGCATGAGATGTCTCACTATATCCATCTTCTTCCTACTATCCTTGGACACATGACAGTACACCTTTGTGCCAAAGTTCCGAAAGTGTTAAACATCAAGATTCTTACCTATGAAAGCCTCTTATAGTGTAACTCGTCCAAGCACCCTGTGTGGACTCCTGTTCTGCAAGAATACTGCAGTGTTGCGCACTTCTACCCACAAGAACATAGTTAGTCCTTGATCATGCAACATAGGCTTGGCCGCTCCAACAATATGCAGTTCTTCCTCTCAACCACCCCATTCTACTAAGGGTTATGAGGTGTTATCAACTCTTGCCTAATACCTTCCTTTGCACAAAATTCCTTGAAGGCATTGGAGACATATTCTCCACCATTGTCACTTCTCACTGCCTTGATTTTCTTCCCGATCTGCTTTTCCACCAAGGCCATAAACTCCATGAACTTGTCAAAGACCTCATCTTTCTTTTTCATAAAATAAATCCAAGTTTTTTCCAAGAAAAATCATCAATGAAAGTAACATAGTACTTGTGCCTCATCAATGATGGAGAGGAAAAGGACCCACACACATCTGAATGAACCAGCCCCAAAATTCGTTTGCCTCTGCTATCGTGACTATTACCCCCCACCAGTGGTGACACCCACAAGGGAATTTTTCTCCTAGATTTGACTTCAGTCATCAACCAGCAGCCCCTTGGAGCCACCAGATAGCTCGATGTGCCACCTTAGCCAACCATTATGTGCCCTCGCCCCATCTATTATGATCGTATGTTTGAAGGTAGGTCTTCCAACCCTGAAGGTATCGCTTCTCATTATGCAATTGGATGCTTGCTTTTCTTGGACACATTTGGAAATGGATTAGTGGGGGGAATTCGGCAGAAAGAACGGGCTTGGTCTGTACTCTTGTTCCCTTGTCCCAACTTGGCGATTCATCTTGTATCCTAGTCCCGTGGGAACTCCTCTATTGGCTATTAGATTTAGGAGTAACACTACGTGGGAAACCCTGATCTTGGTTGCGTGGTCCCACTTCCCAACATCATATATATCACTCCACTCTACTCATCATCCCCCCTATTCACACTTTTCCAAACCGAGAATTAGGTCCACAAGGAGTTAGCCTCCCCTCCCCTTGTCCACACTTTGGGTCGAGCCAGGAACGATGCGCTAGAGATTGATGCAATTGAAACAAACAAACAAAACTAAAAGCATAATTTTGCCACTTACAACAGGAAATGTACCATAAAATGCAAAAGATGGTCGAGACACACAAATTTAGCCCATGGGCAAAAACCAAGCATGAGTTCTACCCCTTATCATTATGGCCATCATCCTGGATCCTAGGGCTCCTATGTGTGCCCCCTGCATCATTAAGGAACCCATGATTGTCCCAACCTCTGGTGGGCGATGAATTGCCCAACCTTAACGGGCTATTCATTGTTTTATCATAAGCATCATGCTCTTATTTCCTGGAGCCCCAAGCAATTAAAAGAAAGAAAAATCAACAAAAGGCAAAAGGCATATTAAGAAGGGTGGAAAAACAAAATTCGAGGTAACTCATGTACCATGATTGCTCTCTGCTACATCTATACACCCATGTGTGGGCTTCCCTCATTATAGCTACCCTTGTACCATGGCTTGTGGCTTGGAGCCTTTCCCTCCTACCCCACTTTGTTCCACCATTATTTCACGTGACACCTGCCATTTGACAGATGTATCATGGACCTGTCAATCCCTTAGAGATTGAAACCACCTAATAGGGTCCTTTATTAAACTCCCTCACGAGCTTGGGAACACCTGTACGTTCTAAAGTGTTGACACCTAATCAGAGGGATTGGGTGTACAGCTGTAATTAATGTAAATAAATAATAGAGAAGATAGAGAGTCATCAGGAGATGAACTGAACAATCACTCCCTCTCATATATAATAATGAACAACCTGAATGAATATATGAGTTTTTGATTTGAGGAGTTACTTCCTGGTCTGACATGGTATCAGAGCAGGTGCCATTTTTTGGCTTCCTTTTAATTTGTAACTCCTATTCTTTTTTGCCTTTTTTACATCTTTTGCAGGTTGACATTTTTGTCATAACCCTGCGAAATCTTATTCATTGTTGTTGCGTCGAATGGTGCATTGAAGCCGAAAAAGAGCTTTCGTTCATTTTTCACTTAATACATTTGTCGAAGGCGTCGTAATGACTTAGATTTCCTCCTGCTCTGAGTATGGTATATATACCCTTTCGCATTGAAAAACCATATATCTTTTTTCGTATTCACATATATCCTTTTCCATATCCCCTTGAGCCGAATCTCAAGTATTATAAACCCATATATAAATCGTCGGGTCCGCTTTTTAATCGCATATCGCAAATCTCTTTCCCCAATCAATACCGTTGCATGTTTGCAATGCAATCATATCCTTCATTAAACCCGCTTGGACACAGTTCCCAAGGTTTCACTTTATCTGGCTCACTCTCCACCGTTGATCTCAACCTCCAGATCCGACGACTGATATTGATTTCTGAGGGGACCACTTGCATGGCGGTTACCCGCCCGAAAAGTGCCTTTTAATCTCCACCATTGATCGTAACCTCCAAATCCGACGGTTTATAGTGATTTTGGGTGCATTAGTTGCACGAGAGTTACCCGCCCGATACGAGCGATTTTTCTCTCTCCCCTAGTCGCTATGTGTCAACCCCTCAGTGGAATCAGGCGCTCCCCTCTCAATACCACTTACCGTTTTTTATCCGCCCGAAATCCTACTTGTAACCCGAAATCTGCCTTTAGTCGTGGTTATCGACCCGACTTGTTTTGCTTGCAATAACCGTTGATCGCTTACCATCGACAACCCTCCTCCGTTCATCTCCTTCGTTCATCTCTTAAACGTCAAACTCTAGTATACGGGTGAAAAAGTCGATACCAGGTTGAACGTTGTTGGTATAACGTTGTTGGCATAACGATATGCATTCAATCATATCTATTGTGGGAATAGTTCTCACTGGCAAGAAGAATTATCTTGAATGGTCGAGGAAAATCCAACACACTCTCGTTTTTAATGAGCTATGGAAAGAGTGTGTATTGGAGAAGGAGACAAAGCGCCAATCTAGCCTACCTCAGACAAGGAGCTCGCCATCTGGGAAAATAAGAATAGCAAAGCCTATGCATTGATTGTAGCATCTGTAAGTGAAGAGGTGAGTCAACACATTTCACTTTTTTCAAATGCGTTCGAAGCCTTACAAAAGCTGAAGGAACTCTATGACTCACACTCTGCACTTGAAGTTGTTCAACTCATGATTAAACTCTTCACCCTTGAATTACAAAATAATAATCCACTTACTCTTGCATCCGAAGTAAAATCTATAATGCATGATATCAAAGCCACTAAGGCTGAATTGGATATATTCCTCTGATCGCTTTTCTCAAGGCACTTTATCCTACTTACTCCAATTATCTTGAGTCATTGCAAGCAAATCGAAATCTCAAAGATATTACCTTTGCCTCTCTTGTGAAAAAATTTGTTGAAAGAGAGAAAGCTTTTGGAAAGAAAACAGCGCCTGAATCTTCTGAAGAGGTTGTGTGCCTTGCTCATAAAGAAAAGAATCTTGCCCAAGATTCTTCCAGAGGAAAAGGTGGTCGAAGAGGAAGATATTTCAGAGGCAAGGGGGGTAGACACTCTCAAGGAGAAAAGTCAGATTTGCACTGCATACGCTGCAAAAGAAATGGATCACATGATGCCTCCACATGCAAGTTACCTTGGGACAAAAATTGAGCAGCAAAGAAACCAACCCAAAGGTAAAACTAATGACATAGACAAAGGTAAAGCACTTAAATCCGCTCATTATGTTGTGGCACAATGTAATATTGGAGTAAATGAAGACTTATTTAATGCTTCACTTGTTTCTTCAAAAAATGATTGGTTGCTTGATTCAGGAGAAACTTGCCACATGACTCATAGAAAAGATTTTTTTGAAGAATTTACTGACAATGTTGATGGAGCAGTGTACTTTGGAGACCTAGATCACCGAATTCGCCCTAAAGGGGTCTTGAATCGCGAATCCGTTGAATCCGACACGATTCGGTAGTGATTCGTGTCCATTTTGAATGACACGTCGTGTCCTTTTATGACACGTCGTGTCATGGCACGTGTCATAAAATCTGGAATCGTGTCGCGATTTTAAAAAACGAGTCCTGTTTCCAGGACTCGCTAAGCCTCCAGCGCGGGTTAAAAGCGGGTGTTTGCTGTTGAGAGTTTCATTTTTCAAGTGAGATTGTGCTGTAGGAGACCTCAGAGCCACCATTCAGCGTGGCATTGTCCACAGTCCACCACTACCAGGTAAGTTCATTCACTGTTTAATATTTATACATTGTGCGTGCGCATCAAGTTTTTTCACTGTTGTGTTTACTGCCACGGTGCCACCATATGCTTGTGTTGCGTGCATATTACATTCAACAGGTTACAACTTACGGTGTATCATTCAACGGGTTACACACTCACGGGTTTTGGTTATCGTTTTTCAATGTTTTACTGTTTTAGTCACAGCCCACGGGTGTTCACAACTTCACTGTTTATTGTTTGCCAAAGTGCTCCCTTATTTAATACCGCAGCATTGTATATCAACTGAACTGCAGGTATTCACGACTCAAACGTGCAGCTAGTGACTTGGACTCACCACCAGATTAGCTGGGCCTGATTTTTGGGCCAATAAAGTTTGGCACATAAGTCTTCGTAGAACCCAGCAAGTTTTGTAACACCAGTCGATGGGGAATCATTTAAAAAGGACATTTCTCAACAATTTATCACATAGCTCTTACTGTCTATTGTGATTAATGATGCATGTTCAGATATTTCTCAAACCGAGTCACCCTGCTCTCCTAGAAGGTACATAAAATAAATGTCCCAGTCAACTAAAACGAGCCCCTTTCCCTCACTATCCAGACATGAAGTTTCAAAGCACCTGCACTAACTAGCTGTAGTTTGAGGCAAGATGAAAAAATCAACAGAAATAGAGTACATGTCCTGTAGCAAGTATTTTGTCCATTACAATGATTTCCCTTAGATACAAGAATATACTAGGTGAACCATTATTAAATTTTCCTCTGAAAGGAGTTATAATCCAATAGCATTTAGATTTTTTAACACACAGTAAGTTCAGACCTGTGTCTACCTTAAAAATTCAGATTTGCGTCTCCTTTTTGGACCTGTGGAAAATTGTAATAGATTGATAAGGTACAGCCTACAGGTATGTGTATCAGTATTACAAATTTACAAGTGGTTGGAGTGAGTAAATTAAGAATGTTTTGCAGTGCATTTTTCCTTTGAGGTAAGCCAAACCCATCAAAGTATCTATAGCTTAGTGACCTTCTTATGACTGCAAGTGCAACCACATGAGATAAACTGTGCATGCAGCATAACCAGATAGTGTACTCATAACTCAAGCATGATGCGATAGATCATAGTATGTAACTTGAAGATGCCTGAGTGTGAAGACTGGCATTTCAGTGATTTCACGGTTTCAGCAGTTTGTTCATTTTTTACAGTAGTTTCTTCATTTTTTTGCATTTTTAAATTTTTTAAAGCAATTTGTTCATTTTTTTTACAGGTTGTCGTTGAGGTAACACCGTGGTCCGTAACATTGTTCATGGCTCAATCAAAGGCAGCAGTTAGGGGGCAAAGGAAGGGCAAGAATGTCATGGGTAGAGATGCCCTTCCTCCCCCAATATCATCAGAGTCTACTGCAAGTAATGTTGAGGGAAGAGGACTTAAAGACAATGATAAATATCCATTGTGGAAATATGTCGCAAGAGAGGATGGGCCAAACAACAAGGGAAAGGGAGGAGGCAATGTGCAATGGAAATGCAATTTTTGTAACATTTCTTTCAAAAGCACATATTACCGTGTGAAATCACATTTGTTGGCTATACCTGGTTGTGGGGTTGGATCTTGTACAGCTATTACTTCACAAAAGAGAAAAGAATTGGAAAAGGAGGCCAATGTTGGTATGGAACATGTGGCACTGGCTTCAAAATCAAAAAAACCCAATAATGAAGACCCCCTTCCATTTTTGAGGAAAGCCACCACCAAATTTCCACTTGAGAGTTCTACTTCTAGTGGGGGACAAGCATTAAAAAGAAGATCACTTGGTCCAATGGACAAGATTTTCCAAAAAGAGAGACGGGAAAAGCTTGATCTCACCATTGCCTTCTTCTTCTATCAAAACTTCATATCATTTAATGTT
>APFE031146614.1:116688-133449 GCA_000404065.3 Pinus taeda
AATGAAATCTAAAATTCTACTTTCTCCATATGAAATCCAATGAGGCTGGAACCACTCTCAAACATCCTGAGCCATTTCATGGTAATGTTAAAAATTTAAGTAAAAGGATGAAAATGAAGATTAAAGAGAATGTCACTTTTACTTTAAGAATTTAACATTGCCATGAATAGCATATCAATACTAGGGCCTAGACTTGATCATGGAGCTGCCAAAACACTTGCCAAATGAAAATATGCGTGGCTGTAATGACCAAATGCGACATTTTCATACCCGTGCAGGTCACTTTTTGAGCCTAGCGAGTCCTAGAAAACAGGACACGATTCCCAAAATCGTGACACACAGTCAGATCGACGTGTCAAAAAAGGACACGACGTGTCATTGGATTTGGACACGAATCAGGGCAAGATTGCGTCGAACACGCTGCATTCGGGATTCGAGGGGCCTCTAGGACGAATCCGGTTATTTAGGTTATCTTGGTTTTGTATGTTGATGATATGCTTATTGCGAGCAAAAGCATGGAAGAGATCAACAAGTTAAAGGCTCAACTCTCTAAGATGTTTGATATGAAGGATCTTGGAGCGGCAAAACATATCTTGGCCATGGAGATACACAGAGATGGGAAAAATGGAAAGCTTTGGCTATCGCAGTAGAAGTATGTGGAAAGAGTACTGGAAAAATTCAGTATGAACAATGAAATCTGTTAATGTTCTATTAGCTTCCCATTTTAAACTTTCTTCAGTTTCGAGTCCTAGAACTGATGAAAAAAATAAGTATATGCCTCGTGTACCATATGTAAATGCGGTAGGCAACTTAATGTATGCGATGGCATATACAAGGCCTGACATTTCACATGCAATTGGAGTTGTCAGCAGGTTCATGGGAAATCCAGGAGAAGAACATTGGCGAGCAGTGAAATGGGTGCTTCGATATTTGAGAGGCACAAGTGACCATTGCATCATCTTTAATGGTAGTGAAGGATCAGTATGCGGGTATGGGGATGCTGATTATGCAGGTGATTTGGGCAAAAGGAGATCTACTACAGGTTATGTCTTTACTCTTGTAGGTGGAGCAATTAGCTAGATGTCAAAGCTTCAAGAAACAATTGCCTTGTCCACTACCAAAGCAGAGTGTATATAGCTATTTCAGATGCCAGTAAAGAAGCAATCTAGTTAAAAGGTCTACTTGATGAGATTGGAAGGACGCAAGAGAAAGTGAATGTGTTATGTGACAGTCAGAGTGCTATTCATTTGGCTACAAATCCAGCTTATCATAGCAAGACCAAGCACATTGATGTAAGGTATCATTTTGTGAGACATGTGATCGATGGTGGCAAAGTAGCTCTCAAGAAGGTCCATACACGGGAGAATTGTGCAGCCATATTCACAAAGCCAATTATAGTAGAGAAGCTTCGATAGTGTTTGGTTTCTCTTGGCTTGTAGAAGAGATGATGAATGGGCGTGGGTAAGGGATTAGGAAAATTGTTGTCAATGTGGAGATTATTGAAAGAATGGCAACAATTGATGTAAATAATGTAATTATGGGTAAATTTGGTTTTTACCAGTCAGTCAGTTGTATAATGAGAATTATGGGTAAATTTGGTTTTTACTAGTGAGTCAGTTGTATAATCAGAAGGAGTTATGTAACAACTTTTGAATTATGAATCATGATTTAAATTTTTAATAGATTTATCATTTATGTGACTAGTACCACTGACCTTTATTTGAATTTTGTATGTACTATGCATGCTAATAGCTATAGATGAAGATCTATGTTTGAAATCAATAAATTTGTATCATTAATTAAATTTGTGTAAGAAATATCTAATTTTTAATATATATATATATATATATATATATAATAAAATAATATATAACAAATCCTACGTGTCCTGTTCCGGGGAGTCAACGTGTCCAAATCCGACACCACGAATCTCAAATCCTACGTGTCCCGAATCCCCGTGTCAGGTGACTTAGAAGATAATGAATATGCCACTGAAACTCTTGAAATATACACAATGATCATACTCACTTCCAGTAAAGTTCTGGCTCACCATGAAAGAGTCAAAATTCTTGTACCATTGCCTGGGAGACTGCTTCGAGCCATACAATGATTTCTTGAGCTTGCAAACTAATCTTCTACTGCAACCTTGTGCAAAACCTTCCAGTTGTTCCATATAAATCTCTTCATCCAAATCTCCATGAAGAAAGGTTGTTTTAACATCTAACTGTTCTAACTCAAGATCAAGTAATGCAGTTGGTGCCAACATAGTATGAATAGAAACAAGTTTTACGACTGGTGAAAAAATATCATGAAAGTCAATACCTTCAACCTAAGAATACCCTTTTGCTACCAACCTCGCCGTATACCTCCTGATATTGCCATCAGCATTTCGCTTCAATTTGAAGATCCATTTGCATCCAACACTTCTCCCTTCTAGAAGTTCTACAAGATCCCAGGTTTTGTCCTTGGCTAAGGAATCCATTTCTTCGTCCATAGCCCTTTTCCAATTTTCGCTATCTATATCATCCACTGCTCCTTGATAACAAGAAGGTTCCCCATCTTCAGTAATCAATGCAATAGATGAAGCAGAATCTTCATATCTTTTGGGTGTTTTTCTTTCCCTTGTAGACCTTCTTAGAGTGACTGGTTGCTGAACTGGTTCTGGAACTTCAACAGTTTCCTTTGCATCTTCTTCACCTTTTTCTTCATAAGTCTTTCCTTCCTTTCAACTTTCTGAAAAAGGTTTAGCCTCCAACTGAATTTGTTGATTCAGCGATACCTGTTCCTATTCAATTTTTTCAACATCTAATTTTAGAAGAGAAGATTCATCAAACATTACATCTCTATTAATGACTATCTTCCGCGAAGAAGGATCCCACAACCTTTATCGTTTCACCGCATAGTCATACCCAACAAAGACATAACATTTTTCTTTTGAGTCTAACTTTGAACGTTGATTCTTTGGAATAAGAGCATAGGCATCACAACCAAAAATCACAAGACTGACCCGACCAAACTTCTTCAGGAATTTTAAAATTAATGGCAACTGAAGGTGATCTATTAACTAAATAACAAGCAATAGATATTGCTTCTGCCCACAACTCCTTTTGCAGGTTAGCATTGTTGATCATGCTGCTGGCTCTTTCCATAAGAGTTTGATTCATACGTTCAGCAACGCCATTTTGCTGAGGAGTATAAACAACAGTTTTATGTCTAACAATCCATTCATCCTCACAGTATTGTTCAAATTCTAGGGAAATAAATTCACCACCATTGTCAGTTCTCAAACATTTAATTGATTTGTCTGTTTTCTTTTCCACCGTAGCTTTAAATTGTTTAAAAACATTACATACATTAGCTTTCTTTTTCAACATATAGACCCAGACTTTCTAGAAGAAATCATCAATAAATGTTAAGAAGTATAATGCACCTCCATAAGATACAGTGGGATATGGTCCCCAAAGATCATAATGGATATAGTCCAAAATTTCTTTACTATTATGACTTCCAATTTTAAATTTCTATTTACATTGTTTACCATATACACAATGTTTACAAAAATCCAACTTCAAGGATTTCAAATCAAGAAGCAACTTGCGATTCATTAGTACTTGAAGACCATTCTCGCTCATGTGACCTAGTCGTTGATGCCATAGACGAGTACCTTCTTCTACCTTCTCTGGTACAGTCGTTGCCTCACTGACCTGAGTACTTCCTTTGAGTCTGTAAAGATTTTCGATCTTTTCTGCCTTCATAACAACCAAGGCGCCTTTTGAAGCTTCAGCATTCCATTTTGAACTATAAACTTGTAACCTTCTGAGTCCAACTGATCTGGATTTAAACAGGAATGCAACAAATTACAGATATAACCATAAATATAGAGATGCAGCTGAAATAACACTTCATTTCATTAATGTCAAATACTAGAGTATGCTTGCAAACAGAATGGAAATAAGACTAGCTCAGGCGATGGTAGCTTATCTCTGAGAAGAGATGTGGCAGCTACATGCCTTTGAACTGAGTTACAATGAGGCTCAAGGACCCTTTTATTATTGAATAATAAGAGAAAACCCTAAACAACCAAAACCCTAACTCGAGGAGATGTGACACCAAGAGTTTATGGGCCCCATGGGGTTAGTTGGACAACCAACTTCCCAGGGTCGTAACTTAGTCATATTATCTTTGTTTGACGCATATGATACCTCGTTGGAAAGATCTCTCCAAGGACTACAAAGACCAATGCGAGAGACATTACAAACATAGTAAAGCTTCATCTATCGACACGAGAGACAGTTCTAAACTGCCAAAAATAGTAAATTGTGCTACAATTAAGAAAACTAAAAAACTGAAAGAAACAATGGTGAGGGTCCAAGTGGAATGGGTGGGTGGTCACCAATATCCACCTGGATCAGTCCTCCCCCCTTAGGAAGCAATGGTCCCCATTGCGTTGAGTTCCTCCATGAGATGAGGAAACTTCTGCTGAACTTGGTCCTTAGTGAGCCATTTGCCTTAGTGAAGGAGTTGGTCTGCTTTGACAACTCAATATAGTTGTATCCTCTGTTGCCGAGTGTTCTTGATCTGTGTGTCCATGATCTGATTAGTTGTGGCTTGTTCCATGCAGTCCGAGTTGAGTTTTGTTGGTGTGAGTTGTTCTGTAATGTCAAATGTGTCCAACAATGGTGGACAATATGGCCGAAGGCAATCTACATTGAACACTAGGTATAAGCCAAGGAATGGAGGAATGTTGTGCTCCAAAGCATTGTTTCCCACAACCTTGGTGATGTTGTAAGGACCATATCGGAGTGGTCTGAGCTTCCAATGGGTTATTGTTGGGTGTTTTTTTCTGTAAATGCAACCAAACTTTGTCGCCCACCTAAAACTTGTGTGGCACTCGATGTTGATCATGTCGCTGCTTGTACTTGGCATTTTCCACAATGGAGCGGCGATATATTGGCACGTTGGGTAGAGGTGCTCCGGGAATCAGATCGAACGAATGCTTGACCTGACAGTGCAACAATACCCCTGTGGGTGAGGAGAAGATGTCCCTGTATTCTTTCATGACCATATCCACCTGCTTTTGCTGCGTGGAGGAACCCTTCCCGGGGGCCATGGATGTGGCTGCGATCTTCCCCTTACTTTGAGAGCGAACCAGAAAGAAAATATATTTCCTAGTCTAGGAGATGATCTTACTGCATTTCTTAGCAGAGATCAAAGAGGTGGCGATAGGTGGGGCTACCTCTGGTATCCTGTATAATGTATTACCCAAACAAATAATTACAGAGCGAGGTCTAGACTCATATACATCATGTCGCTTCCACAAGTATGGTTGTCCTAATAATACATCACAAACGTCAAGAGGAGTAACATCACACAATACCTCATCTATGAAGGGCTTGATGTTATAGGGAAAGCGGCACTGCTAGCTGACTCGGAGATTTCGTCCTTGGTGAAGCCATCCAATGTTGTACAACTACGGGTCTGGTATGGTCAGTAGGCCCAGCCGCTTCACGACCTCTACTGAAATAAGGTTCTTTTGGCTACCACTGTCGACAATGAATTGTAGCGGCGAACCCTTCACCCACATTTGTGAGTGGAAAAGATGCTCCCCCTCCTCTGGATCTTCGGACTCATTCTTCTAAATCTTGGCGGTGGCAACAGTGGCGCTGGGCTCTGACTCAGGGTCGAAACATGCATCTAATTCTAAAGCCTTCAACTCGGTCACTAGCAACTGCTTGGTCCGACACTCACTTGTGTTGTGAGTGGGGCTCTTGTGGAACTCACACCACTTTCCTGTGTCCTTCTTTGACTTCGTGGTGGTGTTCTTTTCTTGCAGCTTTAACGAGTTGTCTTGGGTCACCCTGCCTTGGCTTTGTTCTTTGTTCTTTGTTCTTCGGATTCGCAAATCCAAAGTCTCGCTTCTTTTGTTTAAACTTTTGCTCGATCTTGACAGCGTATTGGTAAGTCATGCCAAGCGAGGAGATGTCCAAGAACTCCATCTCGTCATGGATGTACCTGTGTAGGCAAATGTAGTATTTGAGTACCACATGTCGCTCAGAATCCTTGATACCCAACTTTGTGTGAAGGGTATGAAAAATATTGGTAAACTCTAGCACGTCTTGGTCCCTTCCCGACCGCAGCGTGGTCCACTTCATGTATTTATCCTCATAGCTTCCGACAAGGTAGTACTACTCCTTGATGACATCCTGAAATGAATTCCCAGTGGCTGCGACTAAAAACAATGAGGTCGTACTTTCATCCTTCTGCTCGCAGTAAGTTTCCCACCAATCCTTGACTTGGGGGGCGGCTTTGAGAAGTGCAAAAGTGATCTTTTCCCGGCTAGAAAAATCATGAACAGAAAAATATCCTTCTAACAGATTTAACCATTTTTCTATGGTATCTGCATCTATTTGACCCTCAAATATGGGAATGTAAAAGTTAATTTGTACCTTAAAAGGTGTGGCACTTCCAAAGTAGCTGTTGGAAGTAGATGCGTTGCCCCTAGGTAGGCGCAGAAGGATCTGGGCAAAATTGTCCATCATCGCGTTCCTTTGTCGCTTGAGGGCTTCTTCAAGCAAGATTTTGATAGGATCTCTTGCCCCCCTCGTCTTTCTTTTCACCCGCCATGGGAGGCCGTTGAGATTTGCGAGACTAGTCTTGCAAAGGTTCAACCAGTTCAAGCCCTAACTCCTTATATCTCGACTTTGTTGAGGACATGCAAAGAAAAACAGAGAAAGAACAAACCGCTCTGATACCACTGATCCGGATTTAAACAGGAACGCAACAAATTACAAATATAACCATAAATATAGAGATGCAGAAAAATAACACTTCATTTCATTAATGTTAAATACTAAAGTATGCTTACAAACAGACTAGCTAGAGTGATGGTAGCTTATCTCTGAGAAGAGATGTGGCGGCTACATGCCTCTGAACTGAGTTACAATGAAGCTCAAGGGCCTTTTTATTATTGAACAATAAGATAAAACCCTAAACAACCAAAACCCTAACTCGGGGAGATGTAACACCAAGAGTTTATGGGCCCCGTTGGGTTTCATTGGGCAACCAACTTCCCAGGGTTGTAACTTGGTCATATTATCTCTGTTTGACGCGTATGATACCTCATTGGAAAGATCTCTCCGAGGACCACAGCGGCTGATGCGAGAAACATTACAAACATAGTAAAGCTTCATCTATCGACGCGAGAGACAGTTCTAAACTGGCAAAAATAGTAAATTGTGCTACAATTAAGGAAACTGAAAAACTGAAAGAAACAATGGTGAGGGTCCAAGTGGAATAGGCAAGTGGCCACCAATATCCACCTGGATCACCAACACTCCCAAAGAAATCATTTTTTTTCTCAATTTCGGTACATGTCTAACATCAATTAATGTTCTAACTGTATCATCATACATTTTAATTTTGATATTTCCCGTCCCAAGAGTCTGACAAGATACATTATTTCCCATAAACACAAAACTACCATTCACAGCTTCATATGAAGTAAATCAATTTCTGTGCAGACTCATGATGAGAAGCACCAAACTATAACAACCAATTATCATAATTCTGAGAGACATTACAAACAAGTACAACTTCATCTATCGTACCCAATTCAGCAAATAAAACTTCATCAATCATACCTGACTCAATTTGATTTGCTTCTTTCTTTGGGTTTTCAGACTCCTTTCGTTTCAAACAATCTTTCTTGAGGTGTCCAATTTTGTTGTAGTATCAGCATTTGGCTTTAAACTTCTTGTTCTTTGATTTTGATCTGGAATAACTCCTTGATTTCTCCCCTCTTTCCTTTGACCGGCCTCTGGCTACCATGACTTCTGGTGTGGAGGTTTCAATGATGGACTTCCTTCGTACTTCTTCAGATAACAGAACTCCCACAACTGTATCAAATTCCAAAGGTTCAGTTGTGCTCAAACTGATAGAAGTTACGAAGTGGTCCCATGACTCAATGAGGGAACACAACAAGGTGATAGCTTTGTTTTCTTCTTGAAATTTAACTTCCATATCTGATAATTGGCAAATAAGTGTATTAAAAACATTTATGTTCTGCGATTTTTGTACCCGCCTTCATCTGAAGACTGTATAATTGCCTTTTCAGATAAATTCTATTGGTTAAAGATTTGGTAATATACAACGTTTCCAGTTTGCCCCATAAACCGGATGTTGATGTTTCTTCATCAATGTTAAAAAGAACTTCATTTGCCAAGCACAACCTAATGGTACTGAGAGCTCGAGCATCCAAGTCCTCCCAATCTAAATCTGTAATGCCAACATGTTTCTTCTTCACCCTATCTAAAGCTTTGTGCAACCCTTGTTGCACCAGCAAATCCCTATCTTTCAGTTTCCATAAAACAAAATTGTTCTTTGCCAGTGAATTTCTCCACCTCAACTTTAGCATTCGTCATTTTTGTCATTTCTTCCTACAAATCCACCTACTAGGGTTTCCCTTTCTTTTCAACTAGGGTTTATAAAAAAAAATCAGTTTCTCTTCTTATTCCAATTTTCCTGCTTAACAAACGCTACTCCATTAAAATTATGTTTCTTCTCGGGTTTAAAAAAAAAAAAAAATCTTTCCTCTAATTAATGAAACCTTAAATCCTCCTTTTCAAAAAAAATAATCTAGAGTTCACTTCAATAACTCTGAACAATTTCTGTTCATCCAAAAAAAAATTGCTGGAAAAATAAGTTACTCGGTGACTTGGCTGTTCACTTCAATAACTCTGAACAATTTCTTTTCATCCAAAAAAAATTTGCTGGAAAAATAAGTTACCCGGTGACTTGGCTGTATCCGACCGGTTCTGTAAACAAAAAACTCGACTCTGCTCCAGGCCGGCTCCGAGGCTCTAAAAAAAAAAAAAAATCTTCCACCAGGCAGTCACTCTAGGCAGGCGGCTCTGCAGCAGACAGCTCCAGCAAGCGGAAACAGCTCGTTCTCTGTCAGGGTCGGCTCTTAACCAGAGCTCTCTTCCTCTTCACGATGGCGGGAGGATCTTGCTCGTCCGGCTGGGGTTTCTGGCAGTCAGGGTTCCTCCAACTCGGCTGGCGGGCACACAAACAACGTTCTTTTTTTCACGCAGTTTTGAGGGCCCTTCTTTGTGGCTGAAAAAAAAAAAAATTCAATGTCTCGATTCCCTTCTTGAATGGCCCTCACTCTCCAGCGGCAGCGGCAGCAGCTCGGACCTTCTTTCCGTCTGACTTCAAACAGTCCGAGACAAATTCTTCTGCTGCTTTATTCTTCTGCGGCTTTCCCTTTCTCTCCGCGTGCAGGACTCACGCAGCATTTCTTCACGGCAGTCTCTTCATGGCAACAGCGTCATTCTCTGCGTTATTTCCTTCAAACGACGACTTCAGAAAACAGCGGCTCAATATATTTGTATTTCTTTTAGTCGGTTCAAAAAACAAAAGGACGGCTGCGTTTCGCTGGACTCGAACTACAGAGTGCGGCTTTGAATTATTTAAAAACAAAAAATAAAAAACAAAACTAAATAAAACTTTACCGCCCTCACAACTACGAGTGGATTTGCCTGAGGGCTGTCATACCACTTGTTGGTATTTCGACAGTGATTAATCAATAAGGTAAAAAATGTATAAAACTCACAAATTGAACCACAAATTTTGGAAGTGTGTCAAGGGAACTTTATTGATCAAATATGATTCTCCATTGTTATAAGCCTTTTTGGGAATCCCAATTAATATGGGCTACTTAAATTTTATTATACAATTGATTAATTAGTGAAAAAACCTTAATTTATCCATTATTACATTATTTACATAAGTTATTGTTACTTTTCAAGATGTTCATATTTTTCGATTACCTATGTGTTTTTAGATTTAGCATTCATACTAATAGTTTTGAGAGTTTTCAGTTTTAAGTTGTGCCTAGGTTGTAGGGCTACTTATCATGAATTAGAAATCTAATGAAGAACACCATCATTTAAAGTGATTGGCTCTAGGACCAGCGCATTACCAGGTCATTAAGATACAAGTATTGATACTTTGAAAGCTATTGACCAATGGCAATGCATCAGACATTAGCCATTGACTAACCTAAGTACTAAACATGCACGCGACACTTGCCCTCATTGAGTCACATGTCACATGTGAACCTCTCATCCTGAATGTCCAAGCATCTAGTTGTTTGACATGGGACATGTGTCCAAAAAGAGAGTACAGTGTGACTAAGGTAGCAAGTAAGAATTAGCATAACTAGAAGATAATGACACTCATTTCACACACAGTTGTATATGACACATCTCATATGATTATTTGATATTGTTACTTTTGGAGGCTATTAGAAGTTATTATCTTATTTACCTTTATTCTTTTGAATAATAAAAAGGTAAATATTTTTGTGTAAAAAAACCCTTCGAGCTAAGGGCATTCTCAAGTTGTGTTTTCATTGTTTGACTTTTGATATTTTCAAATTGACATTTTCTAGCTTGTTTTTGCCTTTTTTGCTCATTATCGATTGGTTGTTGTTCACTGATATACCAATACTCTGGTGGGTTTTCTAGGACTCCATGGTTGGCATAGACCACCCATTAGTAGGCATTTAGGTGCCATTCAGGGGTATGAGCAATTCATTATTTCTCGCTGCCCTTCAAACTGTGGGAGGCTAAATAATTCACTAGGCTGAAGTGTCCCAATTGCCATGATAACATTTCTTCATTTTGGAAAGTTATTTTTGATGGAGCCATGTAGGTCTTCTTAATCGTGTGTGTATAGAAATTTTTGGTGGATGTTTTGTTAATAATCATTCATGTGTAATAATTGTGAGACTCAAAACTTTGGGTTTGGAGTGTAAGTGCTAAGTTTAGATGACAATAACATCCTTCTTCCTACTAATATTGTGGATTCTTTTGATTTAAGATTGTTAATTTTAGGTATGTTCTATGCTTAGAGCAATTTCTTTCAATTTACACAGTTAGCTCAATATCTTTTCCAGATTAGCAATCACATCAGCATTAAAGTAAGCTGCAGATAGAACATAAACATAAATCGCAGAAGACAAGAGGACACAAGATGTGGCGCTAGCTAGGGACAAACCCCAATGTGGGGAAACCCTTGATCAATTCTTCTTTTATGTTCTTCAATAGTTCAGTAGATAGAGAGAGATAGAGATAGTACATTTACAATAGAAGTCAACACTTTGACTTTCTATATTACATGAGATCAGTTGAAGACATGTTGCTTCAACTGATTCTCCAAGGTGACTGCTTCACCTATCATAGCGTTGCATCTTGTCACTGTGTTGCACCTAGTCACTGAGCTGCTCCCATCACCATGCTGCAACTCATCATCATGTTGCACCTCACTATCATGTTGTACTTCATGGTCTCGGTGTTGCACCCAAATATCACTGAGTTGTTCTCAACATCATTGATGTCACCTACATCATGTTAATCCTTGAAAAAATCAACAACTCAAAGACCAAGAGAAGTTCCAGCACTGCCACTGATTAGTTCAGCCCTTAAAGTTCTATGCTACTGGCTATGGCTTGCGGCTTAGCTCAGCAGCAAGATAGGTTTACACACAGCACCCAAATATTATTGCCTTTGAACAGTAGTGTGTCTTCCAATCTTATCCAGAGAGATCATTTTAGACAGACTTGTTTGACCTTCTCTTTGAGTTTTCACCAGACCCTAGATCAGCCTTATTAAGCACAGTCAAATCCCACGTTGTCTAGGCTCCTTCTTGTTGTAGATTATAGGTATTTATTTTGCGGTAGCTAGGTCTCTATAGACTGTGGATAAAAGCTTCTTTCAGACAACAAATAGGAGCTCCTCTGGGCTATGGATCTGGCCTCTCTTTGTTGTGTTTAGGCTTGCTTTGAATGCGGTCAGATTTCCCCACTATTGCAGCTAGATTTATTGTTGATAGGGCTCTCCTTTAACTGTAGTTATCTTCTTCTTTACAGCGGATTAGTGACCTTTAGATGACTACGTCTTACTCTCCTCTAGGACTGAGTATAGGAGCCTTGTAGGACAATGGATTGTAGCTCTCCTTAAACAGCGTATGAGAATCTAATTACTGTGTAATTAAGGACCTTCATTGACTGAGTATTGAGCCTCCCTTTAACTGTGACTTAGGGCATCTTATAGCTGCGTTCAAAACCTACTTTCTCTGCGGAATTAAGTCTCTTCTAGACTGCGTATAAGTTCCTCCCCTTATTGCCTCGGATCATCATTGATTGCGGTCAAGGGCACCTTTATATGCTACGGCTAGGGCAACCTTAAATGCTTCAGATAGAAGTTTCCTCTAGTTGCATATAGAACCCTGGCCGTTGTGCTCAATGTAGTACCTGGTGAATGGGGCAACTTTGCATCAAGCATCTATGGGAAGAAGGAAACCACTCCATTTAATGACATCTCGCCATTATGCAAGATTGAAGAAACTAGATTAAAGGTGAAGAATGATGTTGGGTCAAGTGAACAAAATCAAACATTTGCAGTTATGGCAAAGAAGAAAGGGAAGTCTTGAAAAGGATTTCAAAAGAATATCAACATGTCAAAGATTCAATGTTATGAGTGTAATGAACATGGGCACTTCAAAAAGAATAGTCCTAAACTCAAGAAGGACAACAAGAAGAGAAGGGAAAGAAATGAAGGCCACGTCACCGAAGAAGTAGAAGAACCTATAAAGAAGAAGTCAAAGAAGGAAGAAGTGATAGACATCCACTATTAGGTGGTCTCTCACACACTTAATCTATTTTCAAGTGCATGGAAGTTAGCAAGTCAAAATAGGAAGCATCACAAGCATGATAGGATGCATTATGGAAAAGATTGAGATGACATCATTATAAAGGCATGTAAGGATAACTGAAGTAGAATTTTATATGGTTGAAAGCAATCATCATGATAGAAAGGAATTAGCTCATGGAATCTTCATTGCAAGCATAAATGGATACCTGAAGCAAATAATTGAAAGCCGTATAGCAAGATAGAAGCTAAAGAGATCATCATACATCATCATCATTAGAATTTGTAGAATGAGGATCATCAAGCTCCTTCATTGAAATCTTTGTTAAAAGGTTCACCTCTACTTGGAAGAAGCAAGTGTCTCCCAGATAGTCTATTGTTGGCTTGATGGGGCCTGACCTAGGTTCGGAGTTAATTAGCCAAACAAATCCCTACACTACTAGCCCTTTTGGCATCAGCCCGCGGAGCGGGAACTGAAGTCTCACTCGAAGCGGTACGGGGGGATGCTGGAACCAAGTTTCCGCACCCTCGACATGTCTAAGGGGTCAATTTAGTCCAACTATGAATGACTTCACGCACTGCCCTCACCTGCGAGGCCTTCGCAATCTGTTATAATCGCCTTTGTGCAGCCCTAACCAGGGGCTGAGGTGCTTTCACACTGCTAAGGCAACGATTTGCTCTATTTCCCCAAGTTACACCACAGATCTTACTTATCTTCTTATAATTGTTGGTTAACTTCGCGTAAACAGATATTTTATCTTTGATTCACTTAATCAACACAATCATATAATTTCGTGCATCATATAAACAATGACATTGCAATTTATACCCAATACATTCAATGCACAAAACAAGTAAAAGATACACATAAATGATATGAAACTTCTCTTTATTATTTCTCCAACGGTTACAGACTCGACTCGTCCTGCGCACTCAGCTTAGGGGTCCGCGCACTCAGCTGCAGAGCCTTCTCCTACTCTATGGCCCAAGACTCAATTCTACACTTAGATCTTCTGTTATCCTTCTATCTTATTTACAGCTTAGAGCCTCGCTCTATTTATACAATCCCATGGTCCCCGGACCATGGGTAGATATCTAAAGTCGACATTACATTACAAAAATGAGGGCAAACAACCCAATGACTCATTTACAAGCTCGCGCTCCGCGCCCACAAGATGTGGAGTCTTTACATCAAATTTAGTCAAAATCTGGGCTTTGAGCCCCAAAACTTCTCTTGGGGGATCCTGTGCCCAACAAGCCCCCAACACAAACACTGTAACTTGCCCTTGAGAAACTCTGTCGATGCGGAGATCTTCGTGCGAAGACCACCCAATTCTGCTTGGACCGCTGTAAGATCGACGGTGCAATGAGCAGCTTCCTGTTGTACTTCCTAGACGCGTTGTTCAGAGACTATTGTAGCTAAAATGTTGCCCTGCACTTGTTTATAGTCTCGTGCCTCCTTTCAGCTGCGTGGAGTGCTAAGACTGTGCTTTGGTCGACTAGTCAGATAGTCGAGCCACCTATGTATGGCTTCAACCGATTGCCATTCACTTTTCCTGGGAAAGGTTCTCCATTTAACTTTACCAACTCCATCGCGCCTTTTTCAATGACCTCCTTAATAACATACAGTCCCAGCCAATGCATTCTGAATTTTCCCAGGAATTTATCAAACTTACTATCATACAGTAACACCAAATTGTTCACCTTAAAGGTGCGCAACTTAATATGTCGATCGTGTCAGGCCTTTTCGCGCTGCTTTTGTACCTTTTGATGAAAGCCAGCGAAAAATCGTTCTTCCTCGAGTTCCTCCAACTGCGCGAACCTCTCATCCACGGCTTCGCAGTCGGTCATACCTGTGAGCGCTACTATGTGCAGACTAGGTACGATGTATTCCATGGACATTACGGATTCCACTCCATAGACCAATCGGAAAGGTGTATGTCCCGTCAATTTCTTGCATGTCGTCCTATAAGCCCATAGTACTGCAGGTACCCGCGGGTCCCAATCACTTTGTTGCGCATTGCATACCTTGGTTAGCGTAGTCTCCAGTACTTTGTTAAACGCTTCTATTGTCATGTTAGCTTGTGGGTGATACGGTGTGCTTTTCTGATGATACCCCTGAAACTCTAATGTCAGTGCGCTGATCAACTCGTTCAGGGAATGTGTATTGCGGTCGCTCATCAAGATCTTCGGACTTCCAAATCGTGTCAATACGTGTTCAAACAAAAACTTCCCCTATAATACTTAGTGATTCCCCCATTACTATTGTCATTGTATCCCTTATTGTTATTATTGTGCCCTTATTTTCCCCATATTGTTATTAGTATGCCCCATAGAAACTAACTATTGTTATTTTTGTGCCCTTATGTTATTACTGTTATGTCGGCTTGATTACATTGTGACCCCTCAGACTCCTATATATAGAAGGGAGGTTTAGTCATTTGTAGGCCCCTATAACACTAGTGATTCCCCCATTACTATTGTCAGTGTATCCCTTATTGTTATTATTGTGCCCCTATTGTCCCCATATTGTTATTAGTATGCCCCATAGAAACCCACTATTGTTATTTTTGTGCCCTTATGTTATTACTATTATGTTGGCTTGATTACATTGTGACCCTTTGGACTCATATATATAGAAGGGAGGTTTAGTCATTTGTATCATCCAATAATTGTTCATTTGTGTAATGTAAAGGAGGTTGCCCCCTTGAAGAGGTTGAATTCTAAGGCATTCTTGTATCTCTTCTATCTTTTTGTGAGCTGGTTTCCTAACATTTGGTATTAGAGCTTTGGATTATAGGGTTTTTGCTGCTCCAAACAGGTCATCGTGGCATTTTTGCTATAACATTTTTTCTACGACATTTCAAAAGCTAAAAAAAAAACCCATTTGGGCCAAAATCGTTCTGAACGTGGGGTCCGAATTTCAGAGCTTGTCTCGCTATATTCGTGGAGATATGATCTGAGGAAGTTGGCGTTTTTGCAGACTCCCGAATTACATTCCAAACAGGTGACCTGGGGAAAATCGTCATAACTTTTGCTTTGAGAATCAGATTGAAATTTTGTAAGAAGTTTCAGAAAGAGGACAGTCTGTAGTTTTTTGTGCATCAATTTTAGGTGCTAAGGTCGAAACAGTGACATGTGGCACATCATACAAGTTCGCTCTACTGAATTATTCTATAATCAGGTCACCGTGGGAGATTTGGCATAACCCTTTCTTGGAGAATAAAATATTGATCAGAGTTGCGGGGTTAGAAAGAGGACTCAAAGGGATACCACAGGACAAGATTCCAAATATTCGAGATCTGCAGTTACAGAGATACAACAAATTCAATATCGAGCTCTGACAAAGTGAAAAAAAGGTATGTAGTTTTTTTGAATTTTGCATAAGATTGATTTGAAAAATTAGTTTGAACAAATTCAAAGGGAATAGTGAAGAATTATTAGCATTAATTAATGCCCCGGAGAAAGAAAATGGAAACACCTAGTAAGCAACCTGAAATCTCTAGCATGACTCGTGAAGAAGAGAAAGAAATGCAACATGATATATCAAAATTACAAGACCAAGTACAACAAATTTCACTTTCACTAAAGGTAAATGAAGCCAACATGAATGGCGTGGAAGCTAATATGAATGGCATGCAAGTTAAGATGGATGGCGTGGAAGCTAAGATGGATGGTTTAAATAAAGGCGTAGAAGATAAGATGAATGGCATAGACGATAAGATGGATGAATTGAGGATGAATTTGAATAAGTTGCTACAAGAAATGGTCACTGATGATGAAAGGGTAGTAAAGGAAACTCATGATGAAAATAAACGAAATGTTAATCATGATTTCATAGACTCTAATGTTGGATTGAAGACCCACCATGTTCCAAAAATCAATATGAAGAAGTTTGATGGCAAGGATCCCAGAACATGGATACTACAGATGGAGCAATTTTTCGATCTCCATAATGTGCAAAACACACAAAAGGTACGTATTGCAACTTTATATTTGGAACCAAATTAGTTTGTATGGTATCGATGGCTTTGCTCTTGTAAACAAA
>APFE031146614.1:134309-145503 GCA_000404065.3 Pinus taeda
TCCAGGAACAAACCCTAGATAAAGAAGAAATGAATCCGACCATATCTTGTAATGCATTGGCTAGAATTACCACTCCTCAAACTATCAAGATAGAAGGACATATCAAGAAGAAAAAGGTAATAGTGTTGGTTGATTAAGGAAGTACCCATAATTTTATTCATTGTAAGATAGCAAAGGAATTAAATTGTTTCCTATATCCAACACCAGAGTGTCAAGTGATGGTTGCAAATGTTTGATTTTGTTCACTTGAGCCAACATCATTCTTCACCTTTAATCTAGTTTCTTCAATCTTGCATAATGGCGAGATGTCATTGAATGGAGTGATTTCCTTCTTCCCATAGATGCTTGATGCAAAGTTGCCCCATTCACCAGGTACTGCATTGAGCACAACGGGGGTCATTTCAAAATCATACATTAGTTCTCCCAATTCTTGCAGTTGATTTCTTATTTGAGATACCCTCATAAGCCATGAGGACACCTCTCCTTCCTTTGATACCTTCATCTTGTATAGTTATGTTCTTAACGATATTATCTCTCCTACAGTGCTTACATAAAAAAAATTCTACCAACTTTTCATAGATTTCCTTTGCTATCTTCAACTTTGTTACATAAGGGATGAGAGAATCCTTCATTGACTCAATGAGGATCCTTTGAGCCCTTATTTATCCTTTCATATATTTCGATAGTGCTTGAGATTTCTCTTGAGGAGGTCTAATGATTGATCCTGTGACATATTCACAAACTTCATTTTTTTTACAAGGATCAAATCTATTCTCTTCTTTCATGCAAGGTAATTCGATGGCCCAACAAGTTTGTTGTTCTCCTTGCAGAAAGAAGTCATTGTAGATTGAGACGCAAAAAAATATAGAATACTAAGTGAAGATGCTCCTTTGATGATGATATCTTCAACTAGATGCCTTCTTGATGATGTTTACTTCCATTACTTCTTTGACAATTGAAGATGACTCCTAGATGATGATGGTTTGATGATCTTCTTCAAGTATGTTTGAGATGTGATATTTATTAAATGTGAGGGATATAAATTTGATGACGAAGTGCTCTTTCTTGTTTCCTTTGGTTGATGATTGTAGAATGTGTGAGTTTCCCAAGAATGCTTCAAGTGTAGAGTCCATATTTTGGATGGATGTAGGGGTCTTTGAGGTCTTATTGTTGTTCCCTCTAGATGATATGATCCTTGTGATGAGGTAGATATTCCTCCTTGAAGCTTTAATTTCATTGATGCTCTCCTTATGCTTGACCCTTATGTATCCTTCTTCAATTGGATGATCTTCAAGCTACCTTTCCTTGTTGTGGTCACCTTAGCTCTGATACCATGTTGAGAAATGTAGGGAAACTAGATTAGGGTGATTTTTCTTACTTCAATAATTGCTTGCGAAGTTCTTTTACTTAAGTTGATGTACTTGTAATTAACTTCTTTCTTTCTCTTGATGATTATTGTGTTATATTCATCAAATTATGAAGATCACTGAGATAAGAGGACACAAAATGTAGGCTGCTAGCTAGGGCCAAAACCTCTCCTCTTCAGAGGAAAACCCAAAAGTATTCTTCTCTTCTTGTAGAATCTTCAAATGATGAATTCCAAGACATAGGACCCTTGACAAAGAACCCTCCAAGACCAGGTCAAATATATTCTTGATGAATTAGCTCCTCACAAATTCAACCCAATTCAAACTTGTTTCACAACAAATGCAACTTCTTCTTTGATCACAGTTTCAGACCTGCAATTGTGACTCTAATTTTCAGCCTCCTTTACTTGAAATTTTCATCTTCCACTGCAGAAACCCTATATTGGCACGTGTGAGAGAATGGTGGTGAATTTTGCCTCCTTTCTCCTTCGTTGAGATTAGTTCTTCTTCCTTGGAAATTCAACTTGCATACCAAATCTTTTTGACACCAAAATTTGGCTTGATTAGAGGTGTGGAATTTCAAAATTGTGACTGAAATATGTACTTTCAGATCTTCGCACGTGTGGATTTATGTAACCCAAAAACAAACTTCAAAACTTCGACTCTTCTCCTTCTTATATTCTCTTCTTCTCTCCTATCAGGTCACTATTTTTCTCCTTGATCGAACTTGATGACTTCTTCCAAATGAGGTTGAGTGCCACTTGTTTATAGACTTCTTGGAGGCCCTCAATAGGTCAACTTGACATCTCTAGGAGGCTGACTTCACTGCTTTGTATGCGGACTTGTCTTCTGTAGGTTGACTAGGTCTTGGAGGGTATGATGACTCAAATTGACTCACATAAATTTTCTTTACATGATACAATATGCCCAATGGGGTCTTTCATATATGACAATGACTCAATTGAATTCTTGACTCTATGACAAACCTAAGAAGCACTCAATGGGTGCTTGACCTACCAATAAATTGACCTTGAGCATGAAACCCGTGCTACAAAAATAATAATAATATTTTTTTCTTTCTTTTTACAATATACAAGAATGAAGAGTACATTTCATATATATGAATACTGAACCTAGTTACCTATTTCAACATAAATTACAAATCTGCAGTAGGGCCGAAATTTTGATGCAGTAGGGCTGAAATTTTTGGTTGATGAAATATTGAAGAAGCTGATTGAAGGACTATCTTGGGAGGTTGACTTGGTGGATTGGAGGAGGTCTTTGTCTAGGTCAAAGGTCTTGGTTGTCTCATTTGATTTGGTTCTAAAGGAAGATAAGAGAATTTTTGGGTTTTCCCCTAGGAGAGGGGTTTTGCGCTAGTTGAGAACATATATCCCGTGTCCTTATTGTTTTGATCTTCATGCGTTTATGTTTTGGTAGTTGTTTGATGATAAAAGATAAAAGAAGACATAAAACAAGCTAATAAGATTGCTAAGAAATCACAAGTAACTAGCAAGATAAGAAAACCTTTCTACCTTTTTTTTTTTTTTTTTTTTTTTTTTTTTTTTTTTTTTTTTTATAACAAATTTGAGAAACCTGACATTATTAAGGGATTGAAGAGAAATACATACGCTGGCTCAATTCAATTTCACTTTGATTCGTATTGAATCCCTTCTTTGCAAGCTCGTCATCTACCGAGTTTAACTGTCTAAACACATGATAGAAGTCCACGTGTTCAAACCGAGAGATTGAGGCAAGGGTCCTTTGACATAAATTCGAGGAATCGATGTTGATGGCCTTCTTAGCTTTAGTGAACTAATGTATGGCGAGCATAGAGTCCCTGAAAACATTTATTCTAGAGATATTAAGTTCCATGGTTATCTCTAATCCCTTCCAAAGTGCTGAGAATTTTGCTTGATTATTTGTAGTTGTTCCAAAATCCCAAACATATTGAGAAACTGTTCTTCCATCAAGGCCAAAGATGACCCCACTCGCTCTAGCCTCCTCTATATTTATAAAATATTATTATAAACTATAATACATTTAAAAAAAGAATAAATCTTCTATTTTATATATTATTATTAGAAATTTTATTTTTTATTAACTAAAACGTTTATTATTTCATTTTTAATAATATGTGTAAGTTTTCTTAAATATAATATAAATAATTAAAAAATATCATTTTAATTATTTTTAATTTATATCTTCACACATATTTATTTTCAAATTCTATAAAGTTACTTTGCAATTCTCTAATTTACTTTTTCAATAATTGTTTAACATAACTATTTATTAAATGTAAAAACAATATTCATAATTTACTAGTAATTTGACTTTTTCAATAACTTTATTACATAGGCTATTTATTCATCTTATTATTAAAGTGTAAAAGCATATACTACATTAGCAAAATTCTATTCATTTTTCGAGATTATATATATATAATATATATTTATATATATTATATATATATATTATATAATATAATATTTATTTATTTTTTCTCCTCTCGTTGGATAGGTAGGGCTACCCACAGGGTTTGAACCAATTACTTTAACATTAAGAAGTGTTTTAACAATACACCTAATTACTATCTATTCAAAGTCTTTGAACAATTTTTATTTATGTTGTTATTATTTTTGTTTTTTAACATAATTTTTATGTGAATGAGAAAAGAATAGTAAGAGCATTAACATTGAAGAGAAGCTAAAGACAATCCATATAATATGATATTGATGATGTTAGTATTAGAGCGAGGGAGGATGATATCACATCAATCAAGATACTCATCCCTAAGTCAATGTTTATTTGGCAAAGTTTTTACCGTGTGTAATACCTTATAAATCATATTTTTCTTACAATTGTTATATCACACATGCTAAAAATGCTCCGTAAGGTGTGATACTAAAACTATTAATGAATTTTGTACTAGAGTGAGGGTATCACGTAAACTTCTTGGTACCTAGATGCAAACTTTTAAATGGACATTTTTTTAGTGCTGGTCATACATGTGCATAACCCATGATGATGTTAACATTCGTATAATTGAGAAGGGAAATATCATTGTGGGATAAAATCCCAACATAATGATACATTGCTACGAAGATAATATAACATCACATAAAGTCCTTTGAATTGTGGTGTAATGATCAATTAGGGGAATTTACTTTCATTGGCTCAAATTTGGTTCCCAATAAATGGTCCTTATAGTACCACTAGAGAATTATTAAAGTGACATGTCCTAGGTGTTAGTTCTATTGGTAAGGTAAGGCCTCAACAATGCCAATTAAAAAACATTGGTATTGGGTCCATAAGCAAATAACAACAAAAATAAAGTGGATTATTATTATATGTGAACAATAACAACCATAAGTGAAAGACGACTTGCAAGGCATGACACTAAGATTGCCAAATGTTAGGACAAATAAAAACAATCCACAATGTTAGTAACATAATGACGAAAGATAAGGAAAAATGTTATTATTGCATCAACTTAGGCACTTGCACTCCACAGCAAACATCAAAATTGAGAAAGTTTTTGGTGCACAAAATCCCTTAAAAATTATTCAAGTAATCTAATTCCCAAGACTTGGTGCTTATGGCATTACGTGAGAGTCCTTAAAGTGACACATGTTAGGCTCAACTCAATCTTCAAACTTAGACTTTGACAATGGCAATTAAAACATTGGTTTTGGGCCCATACAAAAATAACATGATTTTGACAAAAATCAAGTGAAATACTATTGTAAATAAAAAAATTATAATCATAAGTGGACCATAACCGCAAGACATAACACTGAAACTTCCCATAATGTTAATTTTTGTTAAAATTGGCAACTAGGGCTAAACTCCATGTGGATCACCTTATTTATGACTACTGATATTTTTCCTAGATTCCTCTCATCGAGATGTGTAGGATTGATCTAAAGATCATCTGATTCCGAGAAGTATTTATGGAGATATGAATTTATTTTGATCATGGAAAAATTATCAAAGTCGGCCAACAACTTATGTAGGCTCAGAAGCCCAACAGTCATGTCTATTCAACCTCAACGTTTTACTATAGAAAGAAAAGGTCTTCAAGTCATTTAGACACACACACTCTTCATGTGATCTCCTCCTCTCCACGTCTTTGGGTTTTGGTGGAAGAGATACACTAAGAGTATACGCTGGCCTAAGTAAAGACGATGCCCTAGCCGTTGTGCTCAATGCAGTACCTGGTGAATGGGGCAACTTTACATCAAGCATCTATGGGAATAAGGAAACCACTCCATTTAATGACATCTCGCCATTATCCAAGATTGAAGAAACTAGATTAAAGGTGAAGAATGATGTTGGGTCAAGTGAACAAAATCAAACATTTGTAGTTATGGCAAAGAAGAAAGGGAAGTCTTGAAAAGGATTTCAAAAGAATATCAACATGTCAAAGATTCAATGTTATGAGTGTAATGAACATGGGCACTTCAAAAAGAATAGTCCTAAACTCAAGAAGGACAACAAGAAGAGAAGGGAAAGAAATGAAGCCCATGTCACCGAAGAAGTAGAAGAACCTATAAAGAAGAAGTCAAAGAAGGAAGAAGTGATAGACATCCACTATTAGAAGGTCTCTCATACACTTAATCTATTTTCAAGTGCATTGAAGTTAGCAAGTCAAAATAGGAAGCATCACAAGCATGATACGATGCATTATGGAAAAGATTGAGATGACACCATTATAAAGGCATGTAAGGATAACCGAAGTAGAATTTTATATGGTTGAAAGCAATCATCATGATAGAAAGGAATTAGCTCATAGCATCTTATTGAAAGCATAAAAGGATACATGAAGCAAATAATTGAAAGCCATATAGCAAGATAGAAGCTAAAGAGATCATCATACATCATCATCATTAGAATTTGTAGAATGAGAATCATCAAGCTCCTTCATTGAAATCTTTGTTAAAAGGTTCACCTATACTTGGAAGAAGCAAGTGTCTCCCAGATAGTCTATTGTTGGCTTGATGGGACCTGACCTAGGTTCAGAGTTAATTAGCCAAACAAATCCCTACACTACTGGCCCTTTTGGCATTAGCCCGCGGAGCGCAGACTGAAGTCTCACTCGAAGCAGTATGGGGGGATGTTGGAACAAAGTTTCCGCACCCTCGACATGTCTGAGGGGTCAATTTAGTTCAACTGTGAATGGCTCCGCACACTGCCCTCACTTGCGAGGCCTTCACGATCTGTTATAATTGCCTTCGCACAACCCTAACCAGGGGCTAAGGTGCTTTCACGCTGCTAAGGCAGTGATTTGCTCTATTTCCCCAAGTTACACCACGGATCTTACTTATCTTCTTATAACTGTTAGTTAACTTTGTGTAAACATATACTTTATCTTATATTCACTTAATCAACACAAACATATAAGTTCGCGCACCATATAAACAATGAAATTGCAATTTATACCCAATACATTCAATGCACAAAACATGAAAAAGATACACATAAATGATATGAAACTTCTCTTTATTACTTCTCCAATGGTTACAAACTCGACTCGTCCTGCACACTCAGCTGAGGGGTCTGCGCACTCAGTTGCAGACTACTAGGCCTCTGCGCACTCAGTTGCAGAGCCTTCTCCTACTCTACGGCCCAAGACTCGATTCTACACTTAGATCTTATGTTATCCTTCTGTTTTATTTACAACTTAGAGCCTCACTCTATTTATACAATCCCATGGTTCGCGGACCATGGGTAGATCTCTAAAGTCAACATTACATTACAAAAATGAGGGCGGACAACCCTATGACTCATTTACAAGCTCGCGCTTTGCGCCCACAAAACGCGGAGTCTTTACATCGAATTTAGTCAAAATCTGGGCTTTAAGCCCCAAAACTTCCCTTGGGGGATCCTGTGCCCAACAAGCCCCCAACACAAACATCGTGACTCGCCCTCAAGTTACTCTGTCGATGCGGAGATCTTCGCGCAAATACCACCCAATTTTGCTTGGACTGCTGGAAAATCGACAGCGCGATGAGCAGCCTCCTGTTGTACTTCCTGGACATGCTGTTCAGAGGCTGTTGTAGCTGAAATGCTGCCCTGCACTTGTTTATAGTCCCGCACCTCCTTTCAGCTGCGTGGAGCACTAAGACTGTGCTTCGATTGGCCAGTCAGATAGTCAGGCCACCTGTGTATGGCTTCAACCGACGGTCGTTCACTTTTCCTGGGAAAGGTTCTCCATTTAACTTTACCAACTCTACCATGCCTCCGTCTGTGACCTCCTTAATAACATACGGTCCCAGCAAATGCATTCTGAATTTTCCGGGGAATTTATCAAACTTACTATCTTACAGTAATACCAAGTCATTCACCTTGAAGGTGCGCAACTTAATATGTTGATCGTGTCAGGCCTTTTCACACTGCTTTTGTACCTTTTGATGAAATCCAACAAAGAATCGTTCTTCCTCGAGTTCCTTCAACTGCGCGAGCCTCTCCTCCAAGGCTCTGCAGTCCGTCATACTTGTGAGCGCTACTATGTGCAGACTAGGTACGATGTATTCCATCGACATTACGGCTTCCACTCCATAGACCAATCGGAAAGGTGTATGTCCCGTCAATTTCTTGCATGTCGTCCTATAAGCCCATAGTACTGCAGGTACGTGCAGGTCCCAACCACTTCGTTGTGCATTCCATACCTTGGTCAGCGCAATCTCCAGTACTTTTTTAAACGCTTCTACTGTCCCGTTAGCTTGTGGGTGATATGGTGTGCTTTTCTGATGATACACCTGAAACTCTAATGTCAGCGCACTAATCGTCTCGTTCAGGAAATGTGTATTGCGGTTGCTCATCAAGATCTTCGGACTTCCAAATCGTGTCAATACATGTTCAAACAGAAACTTCCCCTATAATACTTAGTGATTGCCCCATTACTATTATCATTGTATCCCTTATTATTATTATTGTGCCCCTATTTTCCCCATATTGTTATTAGTATACCCCATAGAAACCCACTATTGTTATTTTTGTGCCCTTATGTTATTACTGTTATGTCGGCTTGATTACATTGTGACCCCTCAGACTCCTATATATAGAAGGGAGGTTTAGTCATTTGTAGGCCCTTATAATACTAGTGATTCCCCCATTACTATTGTCAGTGTATCCCTTATTGTTATTATTGTGCCCCTATTGTCCCCATATTGTTATTAGTATGCCCCATAGAAACCCACTATTGTTATTTTTGTGCCCTTATGTTATTACTGTTATGTCGGCTTGATTACATTGTGACCCCTCAGACTCCTATATATAGAAGGGAGGTTTAGTCATTTGTATCATTCCAAGAATTGTTCATTTGTGTAATGTAAAGGAGCTTGCCCCCTTGAAAAGGGCTGAATTCTAAGGTTGTTCATCTATCTTTTCTATCTTTTTGTGAGCTGGTTTCCTAACATTTGGTATCAGAGCTTTGGATTCTAGGGTTTCGCTGCTCCAAACAGGTCATCGTGGAATTTTCGCTATAATGTTTTTTCTACAACGTTTTAGAAGCTAAAAAAAGACCCATTTGGGCCAAAATCGTTCTGAACTTGGGGTCCAAATTTCAAAGCTTGTCTCACTATATTCGTGGAGATATGATCTGAGGAAGTTGGTGTTTTTGCAGACTCCCGAATTACATTCCAAACAAGTGACCTGGGGAAATCGTCATAACGTTTGCTTTGAGCATCAAATTGAAATTTCGTAAGAAGTTTCAGAAAGAGGATGACCTGTAGTTTTTTGTGCATCAGTTTCAGGTGCTAAAGTCGAAACACTGACATGTGGCACATCGTACAAGTTCGCTCTACTGAACTATTCTATAATCAGGTCACCATGGGAGATTTGGCATAACTCTTTCTTGGAGAATCCAATATTGATCAGAGTTGTGGGGTTAGAAAGAGGACTCAAAGGGATATCGCAGGACGAGATTTCAGATATTCGAGATCCGCAGTTACAAAGATGCAACAGATTCAATATCGAGCTCTTACAAAGTGAAAAAAAATGTGTGTAGTTTTTTTGAATTTTGCATAAGATTGGGTTGAAAAATTAGTTTGAAGGAATTCAAAGGGAATAATGAAGAATTATTAGCATTAATTAATGTCCGGAGAAAGAAAATGGAAACACCTAGTAAGCAACCTGAAATCTCTAGCATGACTCGTGAAGAAGAGGAAGAAATGCAACATGATATATCAAAATTACAAGACCAAGTACAACAAATTTCACTCTCACTAAAGGTAAATGAAGCCAAGATGAATGGCGTGGAAGCTAATATGAATGGCATGCAAGTTAAGATGGATGGCATGGAAGCTAAGATGGATGGTTTAAAGAAAGGTGTAGAAGATAAGATGAATAGCATGGACGATAAGATGGAAGAATTGAGGATGAATTTGAATAAGTTGCTACAAGAAAAGGTCACTAATGGTGAAAGGGTAGTAAAGGAAACTCATGATGAAAACAAACGAAATGTTAATCATGATTTCATAGACTTTAATATTGGATTGAAGACCCACCATGGTCCAAAAATCGATATGAGGAAGTTTGATGGCAAGGATCCTGGAACATGGATACTACAGATGGAGCAAGTTTTCGATCTCCATAATGTGCAAAACACACAAAGGTACTTATTGCAACTTTATATTTGGAACCAAATCAGTTTGTATGGTATCGATGGATTTTCTCTTGTAAACAAATTATCAATTGTGCAATTTTTACGGAAGAAATGATAGCACATTATGAGGATACAAAAAGCAACACCTTTTTTAGCCAATTGATAAATCTAAAACAAAAGGGTTCAATGATGGAGCACATTGAGGACTTCCAAAAATTGAACATAAGGGTAAAAGATATTCCAGAGGACCATAGGATTGATGTGTTCATAGGGACTTTAAAGGATAATATCCAACATGAGGTTCGCCATTGGGAACTTGGTTCATTGGAGAAGGCATTCAGGTTAGCAAGAAAAATGGAAAGAAAAATTATGGCAATGAGGAAGCCTACCACTCACAACTATAAAGATGGAAGTGTTGTTTCCCATAGCCTTCCACAACCTACAAGGTTGACACCACAACAATTGGAAGAAAAAAGAGCAAAAGGGCTTTGTTACAGTTATGATAGCAAATACACCAAAGGTCATAAGTGTGCTGAGAAGAAATTATTCTACATAAATTGTGAAGAGGAGGAAGAAAAGGAACAAGAAATGTCAAAAGAAGAGGATATACTCCAGAACAAACCCTAGATAAAGAAGAAATGAATCCGACCATATCTTGTAATGCATTGGCTAGAATTACCACTCCTCAAACTATTAAGATAGAAGGACATATCAAGAAGAAAAAGGTAATAGTGTTGATTTATTAAGGAAGTACCCATCATTTTATTCATTGTAAGATAGCAAAGGAATTGAATTGCTACCTATATCCAACACCAGAGTGTCAAGTGATGGTTGCAAGTGGAGGAACCATAAATTGTTCTGGGAAGTGCCATGATATCAAGCTATCCATGGGAGAATATGTATTGAATAGCCCAATGCTTTCCATTCTAATGGGTGGTGTTGATGTTGTACTAGGAGTCCAATGGCTACAATCCTTGGGTACAATAGCTTTTAATTTTAAATAACTTTTCATGAAATTTTGTGCGGAAGGAAAGGAAGTTGAATTAAGGGGTATTACAAGGAAACAAGGAAAGATAATAAGCTCTAACGGTATGACAAAGCTTCTAAAGAAGGAACAACGAGGTGTAATTGCAAAATTATGTTCGCTAGAGGTTCCCACATCGAAATCATCTATTTCTCCAGATATCCAAAAAGTCTTGGACAATCATTCCAAGGTATT
>APFE031146614.1:146382-163861 GCA_000404065.3 Pinus taeda
TGGCGCAGAATAGAATGAAACAACAGGCAGATCAACATCGCAACGAAAGAAGTTTTGATGTAGGTGACTGGGTATTCCTACGACTACAACCATATAAAAAAATGTCACTCAAGTAAGCTAAGAAGGATAATAAATTATCACCAAAGTATTATGGCCCGTACAAGGTGTTGCAAAAGATTGGTACTATGGCATACAAATTGGAGCTTCATGCAGCTCCTTGAGTGCACCTAATTTTCCATGTTTAATGTTTAAAGAAGGCTATAGGTGACAAGCTCCCAGTTCAAATAGTATTGCCAGAACTTGATGAGGAAGGAAAAATCATATTGGAACCGGAAGGAGTCACAGAAACAAGAACTCGACAACTACGAAATTGATCAATTTCAGAGTATCTTATCGAGTGGAAGAACTTATCTGTTGAAGATTCCACATGGGAGGTTGAGAATTTTATACAGAAGCACCCATAACTACTCAAGCATTGAGGACAACGCTTTTCGGAAGGAGAAGGGCATGTTAGGCCCCTATAATACTAGTGATTCCCCCATTACTATTGTCACTGTATCCCTTATTGTTATTATTGTGCCCCTATTGTTATTAGTATGCCCCATAGAAACCCATTATTGTTATTTTTGTGCCCTTATGTTATTACTGTTATGTCAGCTTGATTACATTGTGACCCCTTAGACTCCTATATATTGAAGGGAGGTTTAATCATTTGTATTGTCCAAGAATTGTTCATTTGTGTAATGTAAAGGAGGTTGTCCCCTCAAAGAGGCTGAATTCTAAGGCGTTCATCTATATTTTCTATCTTTTTTGTGAGCTGGTTTCCTAATAGCAGCTGTCATGGCTGTGTAATCTTTTATCGGCTGCGCTTCTATCCAACGAGTTAGGTACTCTATCGCAGTGATAATATATCTCGCACCTATTTTTCCTTGAGTTTTGATAGGTCCTACGAAGTCAATTGTCCACTTTTCAAAGGGTTGCAGCGTCATTTGCGGATTCAAAGGCATCTCATCCCTCTGCGATGGTTTACATGTTCTTTGACATACATCACAGGCCTTGCAATGTGCTTTTGAATCCTAATGAAGGGTCGGCCACAACAACCCTACGTGGAGAATCTTTTGCGCGGTTTCTCTCCTTGCATAATGTCCTCCCGCAGCACCCCCATGAGCGTTCGCGAGGATATTGCTTCGTTCAAATTCAAGTACACACCTTTGTAGTATCTCATCATTCCCCATATTATATAGGTGCCCCACAATGACAGAGAAATCTGCCGGTCGCACCACTAATTCCTTCTTCTGCTAGACAGAGTACTCTTTCAACGTAGTTCCAGTAGTGAGAAAGTGGATTATATCTTCAAAATGTCCATCCTCTACGCGCACAACAAAGAGCTATGCGTCAAGTAATCCTTCCTCCAGAATAGTAGGTTCTCTCATGTCTCAATGCACGATAGGGGATCTGGTCCTGTGTTCTATCGTCCAGGTTTCACAACGACTTCAAAATCATATTCTTGGAAAAATAAAAACCATCTGCATATGCGCCCCCCCCCCCCCCCCCCCCCCCGCCCCCCCCCCCCCCCAAACACAGGCTTATTGACCAAGTATTTTAGCGCGAAATGATCTGTATACATTTTGAAGTGTCCTCCTAGCAAGTAATGCTGATATTTCTGAAGCATATACACCATAGCCAGTCCCTTGCGTTCAATTGTGGAATAATTCTTTTCTAATTTAGATAATCTGCAACTTGCGAATGCTATAGGGTGATCCAAGCCTTCTCCACCCTCTTGTGTTAAAACTGCCCCCAACGCTATACTCGATGCATCAACATGGACATGAAACTCTTCCTCCCAGTTCTGGAAGATTAGAATCGGCGTAGTAACCATCTTTTGTTTCAATACATCCAAGCTTTTCTTATAGTCATTGTTCTAGCAGAACATGACATCTTTTTTCAACAACTTTTCCATCGACGCGGTGATCTGGGCATAGCTTTGATAAACTTCTTGTAGTAACCCGTATGTCCCAGAGTAGCACACAACTGTTTCACACTTCGTGGTGCTTCCAAATTCAAAATCATTGCAATCTTTGCTAGATCTACCATCAGCCCTTGTCTGCAAACCACATGTCCCAAACGGTTCCCAAAAGGAACGAGGAATGTACACTTCTTGAGGTTAAGCGCGATTTGGTATCTTCGGCAGGTATCCAATATCAAGCGTAAGCTCGCTACATGGTGCTTAACTAGCCCAAATACAGTCCAATCATCAAAATAAACCTCCAAGAACTTGTGAATATATTCCTTGACTGCTGCAACAATCACGCATGAAAAGATGGTCGGTGCATTCTTCAACCTAAATGGCATGACAGTGTATTGAAAGCAACCCCACTTAGTCGTGAAGGTTGTCTTGCTCCTATCTTCCGACGCGATTTTGATCTGGTGGTACCTTGAGAACCTGTCAGTGAAAGAATATGCTTCCTGCCCACTGACATTGTCGAATACCTCATCTATGAACGGAGTTGGGAATGGATCATGCACACAAGCGTCATTCAATTTTATAAGATCCACACATATTCTTATCTCGCCCTTCTGTTTCTTTTCCTGGACCACCATTGGATTTAGCCAATCAGATTCTTCCTCCAGCTCAATGATTCTTGCTGTGAGCATTTTGGCTAGTTCTACGCAGACCTTCTCCTTGTATTTCAGATTTAAGGGGTAAGGCCTCTGCTTAACTAACTTCGCGTCGGGTTTTAACGTGATCCTCATCATTCTTAAATCTCTAATGATTCGCTTTTAATTCGTAATTTGGTCGGGAATAAGTCCTGGTGCTCGCGGAGGAACTCAGTGATCTTATCCACCGTTACATCATCCCAATAGTCGTCGAGCGTTGCAAACTTAGGTTCGGCCTCCGTACCAATGTTAACCTGCTTCGTTTTTACTGACATGGTTATGTCAGGGTTCTCAATCTGTGGTCCTTGAACCTCACGATGGCCTTCTGTTTTGGGAATGTTAATTTTCCGCGAATCTTCGCCTTCTTCTTCAGTACTTACATTATAACATTCAAGTGCGCAGCTCAGCTGAGTAGCCCATTTAGGCTCAATCGATTCTACCGGCTCCTATGGTATCCTAAAGATGACTGCTTTTACCTCTTGTAGCGCTTCATCAATGATGTCACACCATCCATCCTCAAAACTGAAGGTCATCATGAACCCTTCACGCAGGATATCCCATTCACCTATCCCATGGCGGAGTTCTATCTCTATATACCAATTCATGGGTATAACATCTAGGGTATGACATAACAGGTGCACTGACTCAGGTTGTGGCTTTTCTCCATAGACCTTCATCCACTTGGCCAGGTGCGCGTGCGGATCATCTTGTCCATCATACTTGTCTGTTAGCCGCATCTTAGGCTTCCCAAAATGCGTGAGCATCATTCTCCTGCATTCATGCCAGTCCTCAAAGCTCTCTTTGTGCATACCCCACCACCTCACGGGTGTAGCGTGTAGGACCCAATTCAAGGCCTGGAAGCGTTGCTTTTCTGGCACCTCCCTTTCAAATTTGTCCTATAAGGTATCTCCCTCACTTAACCCATCATAAGTAGGAAGATCCCTCACTTTCGTCGATATGCAACACATCGATATTGTCATCATATTACAGTTCAGCGTGGTTACCTCATGTAACTAGTTCTGCCATTGCTCTATCTCCTCATAAAAATCTGACGTATAGGAGCTTTCGCGCTCCCATGAGATCCGTCCGTTCACGGTGGGATTCGCCCAGTCTTGGTTTCACGCTGTTATCTTGTAGATGCAGTCCAAATCATCATCGCTTTCATAGTCATGCATCGGCTCTGTATAGCACGATCCTTCAGCAAGGTCCAAAGGTATAACTATGCACAAAGACTTCTTCTAAAAAATCATCTTATGCTTCTTCAGATTAATCACCCTGTTCATGTCAGTGGCCCAATCAATTCCTAAGAGTGCGATGTAGGGATTGTTGTCATCAACAATCTCTATTACTTCGAAGTTGGCTAGCGCGCTCACTCCCTCAATATCCACAGTGAGTCCCTGCAATCGCCCCATGGGTATTATTTTATGTTAGTTCATCATTCGCAATCGAATAGGAGACCATTGTAGCGTAGGCCTCCCCATGTGCTCCCATGTCCACTTCAGCAGAACATTCGCGTCTGATCCTAATTCCAGAATTACTTGGTCCATCTCATATTCTCCAATCTGTGCAGTTAACCTCATTTCTCTTCTCGTCCTTGTCTTATGCTTTCTAATCTTCTGGACTACGCGCGGTTCTCCTGGCGTGGTCCCAGCGCACCTGTTAATGAGTTCCTGTAGTCCCTTTACAGCCTTACTGGCGCGCAGTAACTTCATGCATGTTTCCAGGAACGTCGTGAGCATAGATGGGTCCATCTCTGGCTCCGGTCTATCTTTGCTTCCTGAACTGGAGGCATCAGTGAAGCTCTTCTTAGCTTCCATGAAGGTTTCCAGAGTGCGCTCCAAATTCAACTCTGCTTCTTTTGCCGAAGCCTTACGAACCCAAGCACTATCTTCAGGTTGTTTACCTTTTTCATCTCCCGTCGCGATTCCACTTCGGAGCACAGTTTTCACATTTGGATCTTCCTCACGCGGCTCATACCTCATCATCTGCAGGTTCTAAGTCGGGGGAGGCGGTAGCACTCCCTTGTCACATATCCTAGCTATCAACGTAGGACAATATTCCGTCTCATGATCAAACAAGGTACAAAACAGACATGATGGACATATTGGGTTCATACAATTGTGGGCATAATGTCCTGGCCCTCCGCAATTGTAGCATATCAGCTGTCCGCGATCTCTTCTAGGTCCTCCTCTGCCTCAGCCTGGTATGCGTCCCTGGAATCCTGTTCACGCCACTCCTGTATTCGGGTCTAGGGGCCGTGATTCGGCCTGAAATTTGTAGGTGGGAGTTATATCCATCATCAACTCATAACTCCTATAAGTGTGCTCATTGTGTCCCACCAACCTAAAAAAATTACAGAACAATTGCTGCGAATTTTGCGTGTACTTATGTAACAAATGGCAGTTGTCTATAGCATGCTTTCCACCGATTTGATATATCACGCGCCACAAAGCAGGCGTCGCGCTAGGTCCTGCTTATGCCTTCGGTCTTAACAAAGTCAATCCTCCTCCCGCGAGGTAATTTGCGAACACCGGGCAATGGTCCTTATCATGACCCTGACCCTTGCATTTTACGCACCACACCTCTTCGCGCACTTCTGGTCAGGTTGTCCTGTCCTGTTTCAGGCTCTTCATATCAAGGCATAAGTTTTTCAACTGCGCGTGGATATGTTGAACTCCCAAGTTAGGATCCTACATCGGGTCTCATGCAGCCTCATCGCGATCTCTAAGGCCTCTGCCTGAGTCGTTCACTTCTGCTGCGACAACACACTCCTTAGATGTGGCAGTAGCGACGCTACAAACCATTCGCAGTGTTGTCCATCCATCAAATTCATATTAGCTTCGTGAATCATGCACTTTAGCCTCTGATCCAATTCCCAAGGAGTCTCACCTAGTAGCATCATGATTTCTTTGAACCCAATGATCGACTGTGCTTCATACTTCGACCTGCTAAATTCTCTGTTTAGTGTTGCTTGGATATCCGCGATTCCCACATTTGGATTGTCATTGGAGTGCTTAACGTACATGGTCAGCGCGCGGTCCTACAGGGCGCTAACCAATGTCGCTTTCTTTATATTGTCATCTGTAACTCCCTACGCTTCCCATACGGCTTTTATGACGAACCAAAATTGGTCTGGATCCTCATTTCCTACTCCCTTTAACACAAGCAACTTTAACGTGCTTTCCATGCTGACTCGCGGTGGTGGCGGAGGTGGTACAGGTGAAGATGGAGGTGATGGTGGTGAAGCTAGTGGTGGTGTGGGTGGGGGTGGTATGTGCGGTATCCTCTGCCTTATCAAATGGATCACACTTCACGGCGAGACCTTTGTGAGCTCTTCCTTGTCCCCTCGTGGAGGTGAAATCAAAGGGCTATTCTCTGGTCCCTTACTTCCTTCGTTTCTATAGGTTTTTCTACTTCGCGTAGCTCTGAACATCAAGGTAATTATATAACCCTCTTTTTCACACAACAACATTTTAATCCAAGTATTCAGAGACTTTACGTACTTACCTCGTGGTCCTTTAAGAAAGCGTCGCTCTGCCTCGTTGTAGCTAACTGAAGTGTCTGCTGCGAACTTAGTAATGAATCCTCCTATAATCCGATCGAGCTAGTGATCAACAATGCGCGCGATCTGATCCTTCGATGCTTCCAATCTGCGCATCAACTTTGGGGTCCACACAATAAGACCATCAAGCTTCCACTTTCCTTGGCTATCTGCTAGCTTCACGATCCACTCATACAACTCAGTAGAGAAAGATGCAAAAAAGATCTAGTGGATTTCTGTGTACAGGTAGTAGTCTAACCACTCTTCTTTTGTTAGTCGCCGATTCCTGTTCTCCTGCGACGCGAACTCGTGAACCCTCTTGTCCAACCAACCTTCAATTTCCTTAGTTTGATTCCAATGATACGATATCGGACATCTCTATGCAGATTTTAGTCCTGACAACGGAACCTTTTGTTGGCTTGATGGGGCCTAACCTAGGTTTAGAGTTAATTAGCCAAACAAATCCCTACACTACTGGCCCTTTCGGCATCAACCCATGGAGCGCAGACTGAAGTCTCACCCGAAGTAGTATGCGGGGATGCTGGAACCAATTTTCTACACCCTCGAGATGTCTGAGGGGTCAATTTAGTCCAACTGTGAATGGCTTCGTGTAGGTCACTTCACGCACTGCCCTGACCTGCGAGGCCTTCGTGATCTGTTATAATCACCTTCGCGCAGCCCTGACCAGGGGTTGAGGTGCTTTCACACTGCTAATGCAGCGATCTGCGCTATTTCCCCAAGTTACACCACGAATCTTACTTATCTTCTTATAATTGTTAGTTAACTTCACGTAAACAGATACTTTATCTTATATTCACTTAATCAACACAATCATATAAGTTCGCTCACCATATAAATATTGAAATTTCAATTTATACCCAATACATTCAATGAAAAAAACAGGAAAAAGATACACATAAATGATATGAAACTTCTCTTTATTACTTCTCCAATGGTTACAGACTCGACTCGCCCTGCGCACTCAGCTGCGGACTACTAAGCCTCTGTGCACTCAGTTGTAGAGCCTTATCCTACTCTACGGCCCAAGGCTCGATTCCACACTTAGATCTTCTGCTATCCTTCTATCTTATTTACAACTTAGAGCCTCGCTCTATTTATACAATCCCATGGTCCGCGGACCATGGGTAGATCTCTAAAGTCGACATTACATTACAAAAATGAGGGCATACAACCCTGTGACTCATTTACAAGTTCGCGCTCCGCACCCACAAAACGCAGTCTTTACATCGGATTTAGTGAAAATCTGGGCTTGAAGTCCCGAAACTTCCCTTGGGGGATCCCGCACCCAACATCTACATTCCACCTTGTGTGGGATCCACAATTTAGAAGGATGATGGTATGACAAAGATGTGCAACATGTCAAGTTGGTTGAAGTACTTTCATTTTCAAGCAATGAAAGGAAGTTGCTAAAAGGAAGTCTAGATGACCACATGAAGGAAGAGGTATGTACACTATAATGACCCTTGCCATGAGATCACTTCGCATTGTACATAATGAAAATAAGGTATAATGTATATTCATGTACATAACAAAAATAATGTATATCATTATATTCATGCACATAATGTAAATAATCCCATGGCCATTTGGTATTTGTTATTACCTGATGTATATGTTAAGGTTGCATTCACAAGAACATGGTTAACACCTTTATTAACTACCCTCGTATACATTACCCCTCTTAATAGTAACTTGGGTCTCGTGGATCAAGTCTTTAAGCAACGACCAAACCCTTATTTACCAACATAATGTTTTCCCTTAGGAGGTCACATAAATAAATCAATCGTGCTTATCCATGAGATTTGATCTTGGAAAAGGGACCTCAAAACCCATGAACATAAGTCTTGGTAGACTAGTGAAGGAAAAAAGGAAAAAATTGGAATGCATTCAATAAGTTTGAGTTCTTGGGAAGAAGGGACATGATATAAGGCAAAAGAGGAATTGAATCAAGGAAGATATGGCCGAACAAAAACTAGGAACACGGGAGAATGCTTGAAACAAAAAAAGGGCCTCATGAATAAGTAAGTAGGGAGGCAATAAGGCATTTTCGGAGGATCAGATATATTTGATAGAATTTAGTACATGGAGTGATCCAAATTGGATCATTATATTGTTTTTCATCCATCTTGATGCACTTGGAGTGGAAAAAGTGGAGGAATCAGCTCATGGGACTGATTTTACTGGCATGACCCAGTTTGGCAAAATGGTGTGTGAAATGTTTCAGGAGTGTTTTGAGGCATAAAATGATGCTTTTTGGGGGTAAATTTTGTTGATTAAGTTCAACATATTTTCATGCTATTATACACACATAGAGGTTTCCAACGATGCAAGAATCACATAAATCTGAGTCCGTATGCAAAAGTTATTCCACTCAGAAGTTGACCTTCCTGTTTTCATACCTATAGTTCGGGAGGATGCTGTGTTAGCCCCATTATTCATGGAAAAGGGGCTAGCCGCGCGTGTGTGATGTAAAAGACTCTAGAAGAGTCTATTTTGTAACTCTAGTTAAGAGTTTATGTAGTCAAAATTAACCACTAGTAGGCTATCGGGTTGTGTTATAACTGAGCCACTAGGAGGTAGAGGCATTCCATTCTTTTGAAAGCATTTTGTTCCATAGTTGAACAAAGATAGCCAGGAGAGATAGGAGGTAGAGCACACAGAGAGGATCTGTGCACTGTAGCATCCCATGAGCCACAAACATTACTTCTTTGTATCTGCAACCATATTTCCAGACAAAGAAATAGAGCGAACCGACCTCACCTTCTAGTTGGGTTTTCTCCCAAAAGGGTTTCCTGGAGAGCATATCTTATGTATTATGTGTGTGTGATCTTATTTTGTAGTTCTATACTTTTCTGCTTGATTTACTTTTACATACATGCACTAATTACAGTTAATTTTACATATCTAGAAATTAAATAAAACTGTAATAGTGTAAAATCTCAGATTTTTAATATAATATTATCAGATTTGTTGTGATGAACTGTCTAGGGGAATATCCACGAAGGTTTAGTGATCATTTGGTATCAGAGCAGGTTTCTTTGGGTATTTTTTGGAGATTGCAGGGATCTAGATCTGCGAGGACAAAAATCGTAAAACCCTAATCATGGGTGACGAATCTGTAAACAAACCTCGTGATCATACAGAGGTGAGGTTTTCGCGGCTCGAAGAATAAGTCACGGATATAAACTGCAATGTAAACCTCCTCATGGTGGCCCTAAGCAATAAGTTGGGGATATTTGGAGAATAAGGGGGTTCGAATGTAGAGGACAAATCAGAAGGGGGATCGAGGGATCGGTAAGACGTAGATAACCAACCGAAGAAAGAACCCGAAAAAGATCAACCCAGTTCGAGTAACGTGAACCAATCCCTGTTTAAAGTGGAAGAAAAATTCGATATCAAGTCATACCACAATGAGATCAATGCTATGAAGCTGAACCACTGGTTTCAACGACTGGAATTTTATTTCAGTGTCCATCAGATCGAGGAAGGGTAGAAGTTCTCATTCAAGTGGCTGAAATTAGAGGGCCATGCACTGACTTGGTGGGAGAGCCACACGAAAACACTGAACTTGGAGGGAGAACCTCCAGTGGCTAAGTGGGAGGATTTCAAAACCCTAATTAAGTCATTGTCTTATCCCATTGGGTACGTGGAAGACCAATGGATCCGGTGGCATTACTTCAAGCAAAAGTCGGGCCAAAGCATGCAGGAGTACACCGCAAAATTAAGAAAGATGGATATGATGTTGGGTATCTCTCCAAAGAACCCAAATGTACTCCTCAAGTATTTGGGGGTTTTGTACTGCTATTTGCGTGAGTAAGTGATGTTGTTCAAGCCCAAAATGATGGACAAGGCTTGTGTACAGGCACAATACCTGGAAAACATGGGCCTCAAAAGAGCGCAATCAAGTGGACTGAAGAAAAAGGAGAAAAAGGACTCTTCTAAGGAGGGGAAGAAGAGGCAAAAAGGGGGAAAAGATAAAAATATGATAGGCACAACACAATAGTGTAAAGATCCTAGCAACCAATGCAACATTGATGGCCATAGAGAGGAGAAGTGTTGGAAATTGCATCCAGAGCTAAACTCGAAGAACAAGAAGAAATATAATAAAAAGAAGAATCTCATGGCCACTGACTCGAGCAACCAAGTTGAAAGCAACTCAAACGTGGATGAGAAGATCATATGTACGTCAGTGTAGAAGGAGGTGAATCTGAGTAGCCTTCAACAATAGGAGGAGAAATAAATGACCACACTCTTCGATGTAAAGATACAGGTCAAGAAGATGAATATTGATGCTTTGTTTGACTCAGGATCACAAGAAAATCTCATTGCAGCAGATCTGGTCAAGAATTTGGGGTTGGAAGTTCATGATCATCCAAACCCATATCCATTGGGATGTGTACGTAAGGATGCAAAGTTAAAGGGAACAAAACAATGTAAAATTAGATTTGCTATTAGCGTTGATTTTATTGATGAAGTAGATCTGGATGTGGTTCCACTTGATGTATGTGGAGTCGTGTTTCAGATTCCATATATGTACACGCGTGATGCAATATTTACGAGGAGAGCTAACTAGTACTAGCTCATCAAGGATGGAAAATCATTCATGATCAATGCACACGAAGGCAAGCTAAAAATTTAACTAGTGAGTGCCAACCAAGCCAAGAAATTGATGAGTTCCAGAAAGAAGTATGTTTTATTATTTTTAAGGTAAAATTAGTCTATAGAGGAGTTAATAAGAGGAAAGGCATTCTTTGTTGTACCAGCAAGCCTAGCAACAAGAAACATGGCTTATATCATCCCTTACCTGTGCTTACTCGTCTTTGGGAAAGCATTTCCATGGAATTTGTGGGAGGTTTACCGACAACGAGGAAGGGACACGACTACCTATTTGTGTTAGTTGACAGGTTCAACAAAATGTGTGTTTTGATGCCCTGTAAAAATACCATCAACGAACAAGAAGCAACATACTTGTTCTTTGGACAAGTTTGAGTACACTTTCAGATACCAAGGAGCATCATTTCAGACAGGGATACAAGATTTCTCGTGCATTCTGGACTACATTGTGGGAGAAGATGGACACGAAGTTGAAGAGATCGACAACATTCCATCCACAGAAAAATGGGTAGACATAAGTAGTAAATAGGAATTTGGGTTACAACTAGAATCATTTGAAGTCTTGAGATGAAAATCTGGTATATATACAAAATTCTTATAATAGATCAGTCCACACTTCTACAGGAAAGTCCCCATTTGAAACTTTTGTTTGGATATTTTCCACCTTCACCTTTGGATATTGCATATGGGCAACGAGGAGTGAAGGAAGACATTACAGGAGATGCTTTGAGGGCTGAAAAATTTATAGATAAGATCGGGCATATCCATCTACATGTACATGAAACACTACAGAAGTTGTAGGTGAAGTATAAGGCTAGGAATGATCAACCCAGAATAGAGAAATCATTCAAGGTGGGAGACAAAGTATGGCTACAATTGAACAAGGAGAGGCTGCAGGGGCCTAGTAAGAAAATCAAGGCTCTAAGATATGGTCCCTTTGAGATACTGGAAAAGGTGGGTGATAATGCCTATCAACTCAGTTTACACCATATACGCACATTTACTCAGTTGTAAGTGTGGAGAATTTGAAACTTTATGAGCCTTCCATGCTAGATTAGGAAGAGGAACAGGTCCTACCTTCTGTGGAGGATTTGGCACCAGATGCTCAAGCAGGGTTGACAGAAGATACAGTTTTGCAGAAGAGATCCAGAAGTACAAGACAAGGGCAACAAGACCTTTGATAGATTGGGTTGAAGGGACAACTTCCAAGCAAAGCTAAATGGTACACTAGAGAGAAGGTGGAGGAAAAGTTTCCTCACCTCATTCAGTAAAAGCTTTTGGGGACCAAAAGCCTCCCAAAATGGGTAGGAGTGGAAAAAGTGGAGGAATCAGCTCACATAACCATTTTTACTAGCAGGACCCAGTTTGGCCAAACTGGGTCTGAAACCTTGCAGGAGTGTTTTGAGGCATCAAACAATGTTTTCTAGGGGTAAAACTTTATCGTTTTAGCATAGCACCTTTTAATGCAATTATACACACACAGAGATTTCCAACAACGCAAGAATCGTGTCAATCAAAGTCCTATGCAAAAGTTATGCCACTCAGAAGATGACCTTCCTATTTTCACACCTATAGTTCGAGAGGATGTTGCGTCATCCCCATTATTTATGGAAAAGGGGCTAGCCACATGTTTGTGATGTAAAATAATCTAGAAGAGTTTATTTTGTAACTTTAGTTAAGAGTTGATGTAATCAAAATTAACCATTAGTAGACTATCGGGCTATGGTATAACCGAGCCACTAGGAGGTAGAGGCGTTCCCTTCTTTAGAGAGCATTTTGTTCCATATATGAGCAAAGATATCCAGGAGAGATAGGAGGTAGAGCACACGAAGAGTATTTGTGCATTGTAGCGGCCCATGGGCCACAAACATTACTTCTTTGTATCTTCAACCATATTTCCAGACAGAGAAAGAGAGCGACGCGACCTCACCTTCCAGCTGGGTTTTGTTTCGAAAGGGTTTCCCATAGATCATATCTTGTGTATTATGTGCATGTGAGATTATTTTGTCATTCTCTACTTTTCTATTTGATTTACTTTTACATGCATGCACTAACTACAATTAATTTTACAAATCTAGAAATTAAATAAAACTGTAATAGTGTAAAATCTCATATTTTTAATATAGTATTATCAGATATGTTGTGATGAACTGTCCAGTGGAATATCCATGGTAATTTACAAATCAGGAGAATATTTTTTTTTTCTCCCTCACCTCGTTGGTTCTAGAACAAGTCTAGGAAGAGGGTAAATGGCAGGCAAGGGGAAAATGGGGAGGCCAATTGATAGAGAATGGAATGGTAGAGGAGAAGTAACTAGCCAAGTCATGTAGAGGGCGAACAATAGAAAAGGGAAGAAGAGGAATCAAGAAGGACAAGAAGAAATGAAATAATATCGAGCTAGAAAGGGGAAGGAGAACAAGGGATGAAAATTTGGGAGAAGTCAGTGGATTAAACAACACCTACAAAACTAGAGTGAGGAATATTGCAACGAGGAATGAGCGACATGAATTTGGAGTAGCTTGGTCGGTGACTCAAGGGTAGTAGGGGGACCTGTAACACAAGAGGTTACTCATATTTAACCGACAATGCCTTGTGTATTAGCTTATTACTTTTGTTGTGCCTATTAGTACCGTCATGAGTGAATTTAAGAGTTATTGCATTGTTATGGCGCACCATTCAAAAGACATCAGAGCAATATTAGGCCGACTAGGTTAATTCTATCATGACGCCACCACAAAACTGTCATATCAAACCTAGACTTAAAGTTGAGACAAATATGTGAGATTAAACGGTTCAGGGAAGGCAGGTTTAATTATTTCTAGCATGACTAGAAACAACTGTGAACCATCCTTAACATCTAATGTCGAAACAATAGGAGAAAACTCAAGCTCGGGGCATTCGTTGTAGATAAGAGATTTGAACTCTTGATTTGTGTTACATCTTTAGCACTGTGTGAGGCAGCCATGACCATACTGTTCAAGACATGCAAATGTAGAATCCTTCATCTTGTAATATTGAGTAGTTAAAATTATGATTTTGTTTATTGTTTTTCTCAAATGGCTAACCATAATGATCAAAACAAGCAATTGTAGAACCCTTCATCACTGGGATATTGAGTAGTTAAAATTTTGGTTATGTTTATCGTTTTTTTTCTCAAATGGCTAACCATAATGGTTAAAATGAGCATTTTCATAACCATTCACCACTGGCTCTATTTACTGAAATCTTTATTGGACCTTATGTTGTACATTCGATAATATTGTTCTCGGCTCTGCTTTCTATATTTGATAAATCTGGTGGTTGAACCCTCACCACTTAAGTATTAGACAATAATTATTAGGAGTTATATCTTAACAGATATCCCTTATCTATGTGTATAGTATGGTTATCTTGGTGGATAAGCTCTCTCTGACATGTCATCTTGACTGAGAGGGTGACCATTGTCTACATGCATATATTGCTAGAGAATGGGGACCCTGTAATTGTATACTTTTGCAAGTACATTCCCATTGCATTACTGAGGGTTTAATTTTAGGAATAAAATATAAATGATTTACTTGAATTATGGGCTAATCTTGTGTGGGTAGTCGAATGGGCTTAGAAAGGGTGGAGACTTAGGACAAAATTTTACAGAACAAGTTTGGGTTGGGCATTGGTCTCTGGAAACCCTAAGAAAAGTTAGCATGGATACTATATCTCTGGAATCCTTGACGTCTAAAGGGTGGAGATATTGATCTTTGGAGCTTGTTTCTGACCAAAGGGTGGAGACATTAATCGCTAGAGTCCCTTGCTGATCAAAGGGTGGGGATTCACATATATGGAATCCCTAACTAATGGGTGGAGATATACATCCCTGGAATCCCTTACCAACTGGTGGGTGGAAATACATATCTCTAGAGTCCCACATATACTTAAGGGTGGAGGAAAAATAATAATAATAATAAATACTTACCTCTAGAATCCATGTATTGGCAACAAGGTGGAGGTGGGGCAACCTCTAGAATCTCTGGCCTAAATATTAGGATTGGTTTCAATATAGGGGGTGACACCTGCACAATAAGTAGTTGTCAATGGTTGGGAGGTAATCAAGAGACTTATCCATGTACTTATTTTGAGGTATTTTAACAATTACGATGTGCAAGATTTAGGATCCAAAAGGGCAAGTGTTGCTAGAATGGCACGATAGATCTTGTGATATGTGTAGCCCCTACATATTGACTACAACTATGAACAATGAACAATGTTGTACAATTTGTGGTATGCCACAATAATAATTTGTGCAAGTAGGATGCATCAAAATCATAGGGACACCATGTCTATTCATATATATACATGGATGTGCACTTATGCATATGTGGTCATCATATTAAATATCCTTAAATAATCATGTATGGATACCAGGTGAGGTAGGGCCTGCAGTGTGCCATGCTACAACTCCTTTATCATTTCCTGAGTGCAGTTTTATCATTATTTGAAGTACTCAGTAGTATAATAACTTGAATGCATGTAACATTGCCTATGTTATTTTTCTAGCACTGTTAGCAGGGGGTTGTGGCTTGCAAGATGGCACATTTCAAAGTTGTCGATTATTTTTCTTTGCAACAATTGTGCCCATTTCTGATGTTGAAATTGTCTCAAAACAAACTAATGCAAAGGATAGACTAATGATAATATAAATTATGCCAATGACATGTTGAACTTGTTCTCTGTGTGCATGGTTTCCCTCCTTTCATGTCACTTTCATTATGTTAATGATAAGAGTTTAAATATGTCTACTTAAAGGTTAAATTGGGACTTGTTACTCCATTGGTATCGAATTGATTTTACTCAAAGTTATTCTAAAATACATCCTTAAGAGAAATGATGAAATAAAGGAATGAATGTTGTGGTTTTGAGGTAGGACATCACACTCTTTACAGATATGTCATGTAGATTGAATGTTGGTCCCATCACAAAATTAATGACATTTATCATAATTTTAAAGGTGTTTTTAATTCATGGTCAAAACACCTAATAATACTTCACCATTGGCATGATACTTATGGATATGCTACATTGTGGCCATCTGATGAAGAGCTTGAATAATACCTGCTAGTGGTTGAGTATGATACAATACTTTCTGTGCTTCTATTCCATTTCCTTAGACGATCATAGAAGCCTTGAATGCATGGTCACTTGCTCCCAAACCTTAGGGTATCACTATCATGGTTTAGATCAATACACTTTTGCTATAGAATATTATAGTTTCACATTAATAACATTATTAGTGCGTTTTTTAGTATTATGTTCTTTCATTTGAACATAGGGTCTATATTCTTTTGAATATAGAATGGTGAAAATATTTGGAATTACTCATTGCTTATGATATGGCTTTCCCCTTTGAAGTGTCGTTATACATAAATCTAGTGTTGTTCATACAAATTTTAGTGTATGTAGCATATTTTATGGTTATCTCTGTGGAGTGCTAAAGAAGGTATGTTTTTGTTGATTATTTTGGCATCTTTTCATTAAAACTCACAGCCCCTTTGCATCATGAACTAGGTAGATAGTAAGAAATCATAACAAAATCTACAGGATTTCTATGCAACACGGAATATTTATAATTGCCATTTCTTATGCAGGAAAAAGGAAAAATGAAAGATTTCCATTCCAAAGAAAAACACAGGGCCAAGTTAACTATTGTCTCTTTGGCAGGGAACCACATGCAAACAAGGCATTCTAAATTAAAGCATATCAGCCAAGGAAAGGAAATGGAAACATCGTATTGACTCTGCAACGCATTGCTGTTCCTTTAATTGTTGATACGACATTGTTGGTCTTTATAGAATATTGTTGTTGTTCAACTACAGAGTAACTGTGCTGTGACATTCATATTGTTGTATTCATCTATGGTTTACAATTAATTGCGATTGCGGTTAAACTGACATTGCTGTTTTGTTATGAATTACAATCGTTATTCCTAATAACCAAGATTGATATTGGTGGCATCGAAATGAGATTACTACCTTTCTTAAGGCGTGTTGTGTGTGTTATTATCTTGGGTTATCGTGCACTTGCATTTGGCTATGAGTACTGTGCTATGTTTCATTGCTAATCAGTTGTCGTTCTATTTCCGTGTGCTGTCTGATTTATCCTTAGAATAAGGATTGCTACCTGATTCCTGTAGGATACGATTGTTGCACCTATTTCTGACGATTAAGGTGTTCATAAGAATTGATTGCTAGAGAAATTTCGGCGAAATCACATCAAAAATCATTTGTCGACGCATTTCGAACCAACCAGTGTGGTTAATCGTCAGGACAAGTTGAAGAACCAATCCAGCTTAGCTTGTTAAATAGTATGTGCAGAGACTCCAACGGCTATATTGCCAACGGCTAATTCTGACCTAATGACCCCAGTCAAACAAATAATATTCTTGTTATATTTTTTAATTACTATTATTCTTAGAAATTAGTTAAATTAGGTAAATTATATAACTAAAGTATTCAATTGTTAATTTAACTAAATGTACTAGTTTATTAATAAATGTATATATATATACAAAAACGAACTAATTCAAACTAAATTAATATTATTGGTACATCATATATTTATTTAATAATAACTTTTATCATTTTAAATCTAATGGTCCATTTGAAATTAAAT
>APFE031146614.1:175808-240233 GCA_000404065.3 Pinus taeda
ATATATTTAATTTGCATGGCTTGCTGTTTCTAAGACATTTCCATAGTATGCTCTGCGGCAATTAGTAAGTGACTCAAGATTTGAGCGAGTCCTGCTGTTTTGTTAGTTTCTCTGTGTTCCAATAGTTTGAACAGTGTGTTGTTCCATTGCCATACTCTGAGATTTTACAGTGAAACCAAAAGCATGGGAGGAAGATCAATTTGGAGAGAACCATAGGTATTGACAGTCTCTGATGCTGCACAGGAAATCCTGGGAAGAGCATGTTGGTTAACTTATCTCAATCGTTTACAGGAATCCAATAAGACCGTAGCAATAGAATTTTTACAGAACTTGCAAGAAGATCACTCCACGGTAAGGGGGAGACACATAGCAGTCACTGATGACATAATTACAGAGGTCTCGGGATTGCCAGCCACTGGACCTGTGTGGACGTTAAAGATGGAGAGACTGCAAAAGATCATAAAACCTTCCAGGATCAAGGCCAGAACCTGACAGTCAGAGGAAAGGGGGTTCTACCAGTAGCATTAGGAGAGCCGTGGGCAGAATTGGTGAAGACCATCCAGAGCTACATCACCTATGAAGGCAGGAAAGACATGGTAAGACCACAACACCTTAAACTTTTAGCCGTATTAAAACAGAAATGCTCTGTAAACTTACCTGCATTTTTAAATTCATTACTTCATGATGTTGCCCGAAGCATGAAAAAGGCACAACATGTAGAATCAGTAGTAAGTCACCATGGACTGATACGGTTGATAGTTAGTCATAGCCTCACCCAACAATAGAGCAACTGGGAAGAGCTAATTGCCATGATAGATGGGGGATTGACTACGCCATCCCCAAAACGTAAGCATGCCACCAATACACTAGATACCATTGAGACGAAGGAAATCAGTGAAATTGGCACGGATTAAAGGGAGGCTGGAAAATTCCCAAGGGGATACTAGCCAACCAGTAGAGATAGACGATTTAGGGGATGAGAAACCCTCGTAATTAGAAGGAGAAGAAAATGAGAAAGGAATGCAAGGAAATGAGGAAGGAGGAACGGAGGAAGAAACCGAGCAACCTGAGCAGGAGGAGGAAGAAACAGAGTAGCGTGAAGACAACCCATTGCAAAATCCATTGCAAGAAGATGAATTGGCCAAAATTTGGCCAATATGGGCGAATATGCCCAACCTCTCAGCCCACCAGACCTCCATGTTGAAGAAGAACCAAAAGAACACTCTGCTCAGGATAAAAATGCACCCGAAGAATTACATGACGAGGAGGTAGAAAAAGAGAGTCAGCCTGTTCATGATGAAAGTATGACAGGAGAGAAAAGTGGTACAAAGGAGGAATAATCGGTTCCTAGCCAGACTATAATAGAAGAAATTCGGGAAGAGGAAGGGGTGGAAAAAGAAGTCACCCAAGAAATAACAGGACCGGCTAGGGTTCTTACCCCTAAGCAACCCGAGTAGAGCAACGAAGGAGCACCCCAAGGAGAAAACCAGAGAATTGACCAGGATAACAGTCCAGGCCTGAGAAAACAGACAACTGTTCCTTCCCATTTAATTATGAAAACTTTAAGTTAGCCGTTGATCACTTGCACCTCTATGGCGAATTTATCTTGAGAGCAGGGCCATCTTGGTTAGGATATAGATTCCGGAGTCCGATTATTTGGCACCCTGCACCTGGATACCAAGCCCTGTATGAGATGCCTGAGGGTCAAACATGCCATTTTTTTGAACACTTAGTTAGGCATCATGGTTGTAGACCACCACATGAGATCCCATCTCCAGCCTACTCTCTCACTGCCTTACATGTCAACTACAATGTTTTCATGAGGGCATGAAAAAGGGTAAGCAGGGGGGTGTGTGGATTACTAAAGAAGGTATGTTTTTGTTGATTATTTTGGCATATTTTCATTAAAACTCACAACCCCTTTGCATCATGAACTAGGTAGATAGTAAGAAATCATAACAAAATCTACAGGATTTCTATGTAACACGGAAACACTGATAATTGCCATTTCTTATGCAGGAAAAAGGAAAAATGAAAGATTGTCATTCCAAAGAAAAAGACAGGGCCAAGTTAACTGTTGTCCCTTTGGCGGGGAACAACATGCAAACAAGGCGTTCTAAATTAAAGCATATCAGCCAAGGAAATGAAATGGAGATATCGACTCGGCACAAGAAAGCAAAGGGATAACTGGGAATTAACAGATTAGCGAATCCCTCAGGATCCTTTGATCCTGAGGGATCGATGCTTTAACTATTTTTGCGTCATCAATATCTTCGCCTTAGCTGTTATAAAAAGGGGCAGCACCGCTAGCCCAAGGGGGAGGGACTGTCATTTTTCTATGTAACTTTTCTTGAATTTGAGACTTTAATCATCGACTCTCGTTGAGAAGTGATTCGTTGTAATTCTGTTTTAATGCATCAATACAAACCTGGTTGCTGTTTCATCTTTGATCCTGGAATAATCTCAAGCGGTGTGTCCCTAGAGGCTAAGGGCCCGGCCCTGGTGGAACACTTGCTCTTGTACTATTACTTTTGGTTTGTGCGTGGTTTTACTTATCAACTTTTTCTGGTAATCTGATACGTTTTGTTATTTTACATCACAACTCTGTTATATTTGATTCATGTTAGATTGAGTAATATCATTCTTTGAAATAGAAACATCGTATTGACTTTGAAACACATTGTTGTTCCTTTAATTGTTGATACGACATTGCTGGTCTTTACAGAATATTGTTGCTGTTCAACTACAGAGTAACTGTGTTGTAACATTCATATTGTTGTATTCATCTATGGTTTACAATTGATGGCGATTGCGGTTCAACTGACATTGTTGTTCCGTTATGAATTACAATCGTTATTCCTGATAACCAAGATTGATATTGGTGGCATCGAAATCAGATTACTACTTTTCTTAAGGCGTGCTGTGTGTGTTATTATCTTGGGCTATCGTGCACTTGAATTTGGCTCTGAGTACTGTGCTATGTTTCATTGCTGATCAGTTGCCGTTCTATTTCCGCGTGCTGTTTGATTTATCCTTAGAATAAGGATTTCTAATTGATTCTTATAAGATATGATTGCTGCACCTATTTCTGACGATTAAGGTGTTCATAAGAATTGATTTTTGTTACATTTTATAGTTGTTGTTCCATTTCCTAGTTGCTGTTACATTTCCTAGTTGCTGTTCCATTTCTTTATTATTTACGTTATCACTGCTTTGGTGTGCAGAACGATCCGAAACTGTAGTGGGCGTTGACATTTGCTATCTAGTCCCTAGATTGATGATCTGTTCTTTGATTATCTTCAGTTACATCAGTTTACAGAGGGATGAGTTACTGTTACTGGACCCTTGACTGATAAATTGTCTAGTTTCTTGAATGCAAGATTTCAACTTTAAGGTGCTTTACTGTAATTAGATCTTGTTTTAAGCATCCGTTTACTCTTGTATTTTGAACACTATACTACTAGCAATACACTGACAAATGACAGCCTCGGACTGAGACACTCTTTGAAATAACAAAACGTTCCTGGATTGACAAACTAATGTGAGGTAATTAGAGGTGAAAAAGACCCTTTTTACGACTCGACAATCTCCACTCTAATATAGCGACATTCATTTAGATGTGGTTCATTAAGGTTGAAAGTATACTGTGACAAAGGTGCATAAATGTGTTGCTAATAAGTGAACTCAAACATTGTTTGCCTTCCACCACAAATCTTTTAAAGGCTAAGTTGATGATATGATTTTTTGTTAGGAACATTGCTTGACATGATTGTTTTGATATATATATTATTTATTATTTATAATAATATATATATAATTTATATATATATATATATATATGTTACATACACATTTGGGAATAGATAGATAAAGTCATGTCATCATATGGTTGCAGATAGAATGGTTGAACAATTTATCTCATGGGGATGAAGAGGAAACTCTTTATTTAGAATGATACATGAAGGCATGTAGGCAATGTGCCTTGAACTCTTCTACATACTGGAAAAGATGAAATCAACATAATATGACCTCATGAAGAATATGAGTAAGTTGGAAACTATGGTTCCTATGATGAAGAAACTATGTATAGAAAATCTTGAGGAAGCCATATTTGAAGAAGGTGAAAGAAGATTTTGTGAAAGATGTATATATAGTCACATAAGATAAGATAAGTAATCAACATTTGATAACAAGAAGAATTAGCTATGACATCTCCATGGAAAAGAAGAATCTTGGTAATATATGTATTGGAGATGGATTCATACGATATGTGAAAGGATGTTGATTTTGCAAAAAGTTGATGTCATGACGAAAGAACATCATAAAGATGTAATATTGATTTGATGTTCATTTGTTTATTTTTGAGAAAACATCTGGTTGGTTTGAAATAGGGTTACCGAAAGAGGGTTTTAGAAAGCTACCTACAACTAGTACTCATGAGATTGGATGGAAGATCCTGAAAGAAACATGACTTGGAAGAGGTAGTTGTATTAAGGATGGCCAGATGTGGATTAGAAGGTCAATTCTCAATGAAGAAAAGGATAACATGTCTATTGGTTCAACACTTTGTTTTGTTGAAGGGAAGTGATGGAGAAGATGGCCAATGCCCTATGAAGAAGTTATAGAAGAAGGTGGCTCCATGATAAAGAGTTTGAAGTTCATCCATGACATGATGATGTAAAAAGGATCCCTACAAGTAGTTGATAATACCATGATCTCCACCGAAGAGCAGATAGTTGTTGTTGACAAGTCCCTAATTGAGAGGGAGCTTGGGCATATTCCTTTTATAGGAATGAGTAGATCATCCTAGTTGGGAAGGAGAGATAGACACATCATTATTGTCTTCACTTTTTGAAGAAATAATGGAGGATCGGGTAAGAATCTAGTTTTTGATACTCTTTGAGGATGAGGTAGGGAATCCAATAGATAAGAGTAGTCGAAGAGTAGTCAATTTATTTGTAGGTCAAGCACACATTGAGTGCTTCTAAGGTTTGTCATAGAGTCAAGAAGTCAATTGAGCCATTGTCATAAAGACCCTTCAAGACCTAGTCAACCTATAGAATACAAGTCGGCCTACAAAGTAGAGAAGTTAGCCTCCTAGAGATGTTAAGTTGACCTATTGAGGACCTCCAAGAAGCCTATAAATAAGAGGTGTTCGACCTCATTTGGAAGAATTCATCAAGTTCAATCAAGGAGAAAAAGAGAGATCTAATAGGAGAGAAGAAGAAGAGAATACAAGGAGGAGAAAACTCAAAGTTTTGAAGTTTATTTTTGGGTTACATAAATCCACACATGCAAAGATCCGAAAGTACATATTGCAGTCACAAGTTTGAAATTTCAGATCTCTAATCAAGTCAAATTTTGGTGTAAAAAAGATCTAATAAGCAAGTTGAATTCCCAAGGAAGAAGAACTAATCCCAACGAAGGAGAAAGGAGGCATAATTAACCATCATTCTCTCACACTTGCCAATCTAGGGTTTTTGCAGTGGAAGCCAAAAATTACAAGAGAAGGTGGCCAAAAATTACAGTCACAATTCTAGGTCTGAAACTGTGATCAAAGAAGAAGTTATAGTTGTTGTGAAACAAGTTTGACTTGGGTTGAATTTGTGAGAAGTTAGTTCATCAAGAAGAGGGTTGACCTGGTCTTAGAGGGGTCTTTGTCAAGGATCCTAGGTATTGGAAACTTTCATTTGAAGATTCTATAAAAAGAGAAGAATTCTTGTGGGTTTTCCTCTCAAGAGGAGAGGTTTTGGTCCTAGCTGGTAACCTATAGTTTGTGTCCTCTTGTCTCATTTATCTTCATAGTCTGGTAGTTGTTTGATGAATAGAACACAATAATAATCAAAAGAGAGAAAGAAGTTAATTATAGGTACATCACGTTAAGTAAAAGAACATCATAAGCAGTTATCAAAGTAAGAGAAGTCACCCTAATCTAGCTGCCCTAGATTTCTGAACAATTTCGATCCCTTCTGCAACCCAGAAACTCGCATGTGTGAGCTAGAAACAAGAGAAGAAAAGATTCTTTCCTTCGGTAGGGTTCCTCCTTCCTTCGTTAGGGTTTCTTCTCTTTATTCAAGCCTTTTTCACCTCCTTTTCTTGCCTTCATACTCTCTTTTAATTGCAGATCGAACTCTTCTCAAATTGATGCTCAAATAGGTCGAAGTACACTTCTTTATATATTCCTTATGTGTGGTCGGATTCCCTTAATGAGGCCGACTTGGTTGAGGAGGCACAAAATAGGCTTTTGACTAAATTACAAATTTCTTTGTTGATATAGAAAGCCCAATAAGGGTCTATTACATAATGACAAGGACCATGGCACATAAAAAAAATGCTAGAAGCATACAATGGGTGCTTTGACCTAGAAACAAAATAAATAAAGCATGAAATCCGTGCTTATAAATATTTTTTCTTTGATAATACATTTTTTTTTCCTTTCTTTTGAAAAATACATAAGAATTACATTAGACGATAATTATGAAGACCTATACTACTTACATTTCTCAACAAAATAATCATAAGATTTTTTAGGAGAGAGTTTTCCAGTCCTCTCTCCTTCCTCTGAATCTGATGAACATTTCAAGAAGTAATCAATTTGATCTCATAATGAATCTCTAGGACCATCTCACATCGCTCTTTGGTTGGACCTTCCCAATTTCTGATCTCAGTTTCTTATGGTTTGTCCTAGCTGTCAAACGTTAGCTCATAGGTGGCCTCCCTTTGTGGCTTCTCTCATCTCCGAAAGTCATGTCTATTTATTTGGCATTATCCAACCAAGTATGGTAGATATGTTGTAATGTTTAACATCTTGATTTAGCCAAAATAAAACAAAAAATTAAATTATGGTAGAGATGTCGTAATGTTTAACATTTTGATTTGGTCAAAATAAAATAAACTTAAAAAAAAGATAACAAAAAAAAAATTGAGACTCAGCCCATGATATATATTTTATATCCTATTATTATTATATATATTATATTATATATCTTAACAAAATGAGTAGGGTTTGTATTAAAATCTGCGCCTAGATGTGGCAATTATTTAGGAAGTGAATTACAATATATTATTCATCGGCTAATGGCACTTTCAAAAAAACAAAGAGACCAAACTCCTCCCAATAAGAGCAGGCAGGGGAAAGTTCCAATACCAAGTCTTCTGATTTTTATTCTTATTGTTACAAAAGAGGAAGAATAAATTATAACAAATTGCTTACACAAAAAATGTAGAAAGAATACATTTCTATAAATTACTAGAGGATAGCCTGCGAAAGTCAGGATGAGAGTTATTTCTACTATGATATTTCTTGCATCTTATTACCAATGTTGAAAAATTAGTAGCCTTATGAATTAGGGTCGATTTCTCTGCCATGATAATTACTTGTGAATTTGTTAGCTTCTTTATTAATATTATATGTTCTCTTCTTTCATCAAGAAATTACCATAATATAAAACATGAAGATCACAAGAAACAAAGAGAACAAGATGTAGGCTCTCCAAGCCAGAGCCAAAACCCCACAAGGGAGGAAACCCATAAAAATTCCTCTTCTTATAGAATCAGATCAAAGTGAGATATCCAAGACCCAAGAATTCGCCCTCCAAGATGCTAAGTCTAACTCTATAAATACATCATCTTAGTCACAAAAATAGCATCAAACTCTTCCGCGAGGAACTCACTTTCATTTCAAATCACTTGCCACATAAAATTTGCACTGCTTTGAGACCATATTCCACAGAGAGCTCGCACCTTTCTTTAGACATTTTACCATAGGGAACTCACATATATATGACCTCATAAATTCATATTTCTGTAGATGAATAACCTAGGGAACTCACATGTTTTCACCATGAGCCTTTTGAATTTTGCATGACTCAAAACTCATCATAGAAAAGCATATCGAATTGCTTGCCATTTGGTGGATGATGCATGCCAATATATAATTGTTCTCGTATGCAAAAATAAAAATCCTTTCAGTGAGCTGAATTGATATCCAAGAGCGTTGACTCGGCTTCTTGAGGTGAATTGACCAAAATTATATCATTTTAAAATTTATTTTTATTTTTCCTTAAGAAGTCCAAATGGACTTTGACTCACTGGATCCTAGAAACATGAAGAACATGCTTATTGAACGAAATATAAATTTGTTTTTCTTCTTTTTGCTTTTCGCATCAAATACATAATGATACAAGTACAAGAATAATTATGAAGACCAAACGTAATTACATTTTCCAACAATGGTGGGGAGGAATGTTGTTTTTTAACCACATATGAATAGGAAGGGGAAGAAGTGGAGGACTTCTTCTCGACCACCTTAATAACTTTTTCATCTTTTAGTACAAATACCTTAGTGTAAAGCATTCCCATTGTTATTATAGGGGCCTGATTTGGATCTTCTTTGTCATTCAAATCAGGAGGGGTGTTTGGAGCAAGGTTATTTAACTGATTTTCTTGGACCTTAATATTCTCACTTTATTTTTCAGAAGTATTCATGACTTCAAATTTTGTTTTGGGAAAGGGGTTGATGCTTAGGTTCAACCTTACAAATATGTTGTTTTTTACTTACATGTTTCTTATGTTTCCTTTTAACAAGAGCGAACCCTTGCATGTTTTCTCTCGCTATAGAGAAGGCGATGGCAATGGGGAGCTTCGAAGCTTAAGATTTTGGACAAATTTTCATGAAGTGTCCATACTTGTGGCACAAATTACATTTAAAAGGAGCCTATTTGTAATCCAGAGCCTGGAGATGAGGACCACCCATCTAGATTGAGTTGAATCTCTTCAGGGAGGGCCTTGGAGAAATTCATTTCAAAACAAATTTGAGGACACAAATAATTATTCCCATGTTCCATATCATAGATAATATTTTTGCCCAACTTATCTCTTATGGCCTTAAAAAATCCTTCAACCTAGAAAAGAAGGGGGCAAAAAGTAACTAGATAAGTTGAAAACTTAACTAGTATTGGTCTTCATAAAGTAATACAAATGTATCTTTGATGTACTTATTATATTCATTTATTACATTCATATTATTATATTTATTTATAGTCAAATCACGTTCTTAATGCTTTTAGGGTTTATTGAGTCAAAAGAAAATTTATTAAGAGTCAAAGTTCCATTTGGACTTGTTGTAAGAAAAAGAAAAAATATTTTATTTGAGTCAAAAAGTCAATTTTTCATCCACTAGACCAAGGTAGCCTTGCATGGATAAGTAGACCTATAAGAGGCAATTATTTGATCTCATGGATGACTATATATACAAGACACTTCGATCTCATTCATCCACTCATCAAACACATCAATTTATGTACCAAATACAAGAAAAAAGATATTGAGGTCAAAGGAGAGAGAAGAGCAGTCAAAAGAGAGAAATCATATTTTTGGCTTGTTTTTGTTCACACATGCAAAGGTGCTAGGGAAACTTTGCCAAATTACAAGTTCGAAATTGTAGGTCTGAAATTTTCTGATTTGATCAAGGTTTGACTAGCGTTGACTTTGACTTGGTTGAAGGAGATTTGAAGGAGGACTAGCTTAGGTCTTTAGTGCAGTCTCAGGTCTTGGATATCTCACTTTGATTTGATCCTATAAGAAGAGGATTTTTTGGTTTTCCCCTTATGGGGTTTTTCCATGGCTTGGAACCTAATTTCTGGTGTTCTTTGTCTCTTTGTGACCTTTATGTTTCTAGTAATTGCTTGATGAAGAGAACATAATTTTAATATCAAACCAAGAAATATTCACAAGTAATTATCAATTTAAGAGAAATGAACATTATCTAATTGCTTTTGGTTTCTCTAGTATCAGAGCTAAGGTGAAGGAAGGAAGCTTAAAGATCACATATTGTTGGTACTCTTGCTTGAAGACATTCTTGTAGCAACTACCTTCTCTCTCCCTCTCCAATGACGAGATACATGAAGGAAAGTCTAAAGACTCTTAGGAGTATGTTTGAATCCATTAAATAATGCATCATCAAGTTAATCTCCAAGCTATCTAAAGAAGTCATGGATGGAAATCTTTATTTCACCCTTACAGGTTCATTTGAAGGTGATAATATATGGGTAATTGATAATGGAGCTTCAAGGCATATGACAGGGGAACAAAGTCAACTGAAAACCCTATCAAAAGGAAAATCTTCTCACTTGGTTGAACTTGGAGACAAGAATAGCTACTTAGTTAAAGGGATTGGAACTACCTCCTCAGAGTTGGAATTCTATGGGGATATTCATCTCAACAATATCCTCTATGTTCCAGGTTTTAAAACTAAATTGGTTTATATTCCTTTCTTCAAAGATAAAGGAGATAGGGTTGTGTTTGTTGATGGAAAAGTTATCCTTTGGGAAAAGGGATCTAGTATAGAAAATGCAAGGACTATTGAGATTCGTGACAGAAGATTGTATAGGCTTCTAACTCCTCCTCCTCAAGCCCTAGTACATTTAGACATCAACCCTTGTGAATTATGGCATAGAAGGCATGGTCATCTCCATTACAATATATTGCCATCATTGAATCAAATTGTTACCAGTATGCCCCAATTTAAAGAAGATCATGAAGGTGTTTGTAAGGGCTGTGCCCATGGTAAGAATGTGAAAACAAAAAATTTACTAGTAGTGACACAAGATCCAAGAAATTTTGGACCTCATACACTCTAATGTTTGTGGACCAATGTAAGAGAAATATCTTGGTGGTCATAAATACTATGTAACATTTATTGATGATCACTCTAGAAATACTAGGATATACCTCTTAAAGTCTAAAGATGAAGTATTTGAGAAGTTCCAAGAATTCAAGGCAGAAGTAGAAAATATGACAAAAAGGAATATCAAAACCCTAAGATCGGATAATGGTGGGGAATGTACTTGTAGAGAACTTGTGGCATTTTGCAAAGAAGCAGCAATTAAGAGGGAGCTAATAGTTCCCTACAATGCTCAAGAAAATGGTGTGGTCAAAAGAGAGAATCGTTGCATAGAAAAATGTGTAAGAGCCATGCCACATGACCAAGGGCTTCCCAAATTCTTATGGGGAGAAGCTTCTGTGACAAAAATCTACATACAAAATAGGAGTCCTCACAAAATTCTTGATGACATGACTCTAAAAGAATCATTTATAGAAAAGAAGCAAAATGTAGAAAATCTCATCATTTTTGGAGTTCTTGTTTACATTCACATTCCCAAGGGAAAAAGGAGGAAGTTAGACCCGACATACATGAAACGTATCTTTGTTGGATATAACACCTCATCAAAATCATATAGAGTATAACTCAAGAAAGAGTGTCATATTGAAGTAAGCAAAGATGTTACCTTCAATGAAATCATTACATACAAGAAGTCCAATGACATCGCCATTGACTCTTATGAGGAAGAAGAACCTATCTTTACAAATGAAGAGAATTCAAGGCAAGACATTCCTCCAAAACCTACAACTAATCATCATGAAGAACCAGAAGGCCTAAGTCAAACCATATAGTCAGTCACCATTCCAAAAACTCAAAAAGACTCGCTTGGTTAAGATCAACACTACAAGAAGCTGAAGGACATGCAACAACAAAAGGAAGATTCAGAGAAAGCAAGAAACCCAAGAGATATTCAAGTATCTTATGCAACTTACATGACAAAACTTATTGAAGCAAAACCTACCACTTATGAAAAGGAAGCCAAACCTCAAGTATGGAAGAATGCAATGTTAGAAGAATACCAATCTATAATGAAGAATAATGTTTGGGAATTTGTTCCTAGACCCAAAGTCAAATCAATTGTGACTTCTAAGTCCATGTACAAAATCAAGAATGTAGTTGATGGAAGTATTGAAAAATATAAGGTAAGATTTGTGGCAAGAGGATTATCTCAATGGGAAGGAATCGGTTATGAATAAGCTTTTTCTCCAACATCCAGATAAACAACCATTAGATCACTCATTTCTATTGCAGCTACTTGGGATGAAACATTCATCAAATGAACGTAAAGATAACATTTTTGAATGAGACAATTGATGAAGAAGTCTACATTGAGAAACCCCAAGGATTTGAAGTGTATGGAAAGGAAACACATGTTCACAAGTTAAATAAGACTCTATATGGCTTGAAGCAAGCCCATAGAACATGGTATCTCAAAATGGATGCTTATCTATGAAGACTTGGTTTCATCAAAAGTTCTGTAGATCCTCATATCTACATCAAGGTAGTGAAGAATGAAACCGTGATCATATTACTCTATGTAGATGAGTTACTAATAACAAGTGTGGAGCATTGTATTCGTGAATGCAAAAAGCAACTAGTAGCTAAGTTTTATATGAAATATCTTGGATTAATGCACTACTACTTAGGACTCGAAGTGTTGCAGAAATATGGTGTGATATATTTTGGTAAAGGAAAATATGTGATCAAAATTTTGCTGAAATTTGGTATGATGAATAGTAAACCTATGAAAACTACTATGATGAGTAATTTGAAGAAATTAAGGAATTTAGATTCAAGTTTCTTTGATCCTACATCCTACCGACAGTTGATTGGCTCCTTGATGTACCTTGAGAAAACCTGACTAGATATATGTTTTGCAGTAAACACTCTTAGCCAATTTTCGATGGACCCAAGACATTATCATTGGATAACATCAAATACATTTTGAGATAGCTTCATGGGACTATACATCATTGTCTGAGATATATTGTAGGTGATGAAATTTGATTATTGGGCTTCACAAGCTCAGATTGGGTAGGCAGTGATGCGGAAGGAAAAAGTACTACAAGTGGGTGTTTTTGTTTGGGATCTCTTCTGGTTTCATGGATGAGTAGGAAACAAGACTCAGTTGCATTGAGTAGCGTTGGAGTCAAATATATAATAGCTAGTGAAGTTGGTCGAGAAGCAGTTTGGCTATGAAAGTTTGTTGCAGATTTGTTTAAAGGACCTTTGGACTCTACTAGCATATGTTGTGACAACAAGAGTTGTATAAGGTTGACAGGGGACCCAATTTTCTATGCCAATACAAAGAACATCAATATTGAGTATCATTACTTTCAAATCTTGGTGCAGGTTGAGTTTGTGAAGCTACAATACATCTCCACTAACGAACAAGTAGTTGATATATTGATAAATTCACTTCCTAACAGGAAGCTTGATTATTTGAGAGACAAGATTGGGCTTGTGGATATTTACTTCTAGGTTGAGAGGGAGTGAATATGGACAATGTATTCTCCATGTGTCATACACTATGGCCAGGACTAACAACTGTAAGACTAGCGAAGGCACTGGTAGGGAGAATGTTGAATTGGATAAGCATATGGGACCGATATTCTTTGAGGATTTAGATCTAAGATAAGAATAGTCCCGAGGAAAGATATTCTTTGAGTATAGGGTGTCCAAGATAGGATAGGGTGTCCAAGATAAGAATAGTCATGTGAGGAAATACCTCGCGAACATCTATATGGGACCATATGTGCTTAGAGAGGCGACGATGTCCAAATTCATGCTTCCCAACATTGCACTTTGATTTGGTGGAGAGATAGAGCTTGTTAGTCAATGTATTGCTATGTTTATAGTTATAACGATGATTATCAATATGAATCCCTTCTTATGAGAATATTTCAATTTAAGAGTATCATGTTGTGTCATTATGAATACCTCCATAGTTAAGAGGGAGTATGCAAAAACCTCCAAATGTTTCTTTGGGGTACATGACATGGAATATTTGGGTCATATTATATCTCATGAGGGTTTTAAGGCATATCCTAACAAAATTAAAGCTATCAAGGAATGGAAAATCCCCACAACCCTAAAGCATCTTTGATGATTTCTAGGGTTGAGAAGGTATTATCACAAGTTTTTTTAAGAATTAAGGGATAACATCACCTCTAACAACATTACTGAATAAATATATATTTTTTTGGATTCTAGAAGCAACTAATTCCTTTAACATCTTAAAGAGGAAATGTGCCAAGCTTCAGTTTTAGCTACTCCATACTTCACAAAAACGTTTATGGTGGAATGTGATGCCTCATGAAATAGAATTGGTGTTGTTGTAATGCAAGAAGGAAGACCGATTACTTTTGAAAGTAATCCAATCAAGGGAAAATATTTACACAATCATATATATGAGAAGGAAATGTTGGAAATACTACATGTCCTGAAGAAATGGAACCCTTACCTAATGGGAAGACACTTCAAGGTAAAAACAGATCAAGATTGTCTTAAATACTTTTTGGAACAAAGAATATATTCAGAAGAGAAGCAAAAATGGGTCACTAAGCTATTGGGTTATGACTTTGAAATCATCTACAAAAAATGGCAGAAAAATGTTGTTGCAGATGCACTCTTAAGAATGAATGAGGATGTGGAAGCATTGCTCTATGCCATTTCTATTATCCAACCTAAATGGATAACTGAAGCAAGGGATGAATGGAAGAATGAAGAAGAGGTGTGGACACTCATTCAAAAGTTGAAACAATATCCTAGTACATCGAATACATTTATATGGAAAAATGACTCATTATGGTACAAAGACCACTTATATCTATGTAAGAATTCCCAACTCAAACAAACGATTCTTTTGGAATTACACACCTCTCCTTTAGGAGGGCACTCAGGATTTTTAAAATCATACCACACGGTCAAGAAGGATTTTTTTTGGGATGGCCTTAAATCTGATATTCAGAAGTTTGTAGCAGAATGTTAGGTTTTCCAACAAAATAAATTTTAGATAATTAAGACGCTAGGTCTGTTACAACCTTTAGCCATTCCAAGTCAGTGTTGGGAGGAGTTCACAATGGAGTATATCACATGTTTACCCAACACTGAAGGAAAGAGTGTCATCATGGTGGTAGTTGATAAACTTACCAAGTATGCACACTTTTATGCATTATCTCATCCTTTTAAATCCAGTACAATTGATACTGCATTTATGGAAACAGTTTGAAAGATACTTGGAAACCCAAAGTTTATTGTAAATGACAAAGGCCCCATTTTCACTAGAAACTTTTTGACGGAATTATTTTCTTGTCTTGGTACTCAATTATTTCATAGCTCATCTTATCATCCTCAATCTAATGGCAAACCTGAGATAGTGAAAAAATGATTGGAAGGATATCTTCATTGTTTTATATCTGATAAACAAATGCAATGGGTCAAGTAGTTACCTTTAGCTGAATGGTGGTATAACACTTGTTTCCATACTGTAGAAAAAATTACCCCATTCATGCCACTTTGTGGATATCATCCATTGTACATCACATCATCTTTAAGAGAAAATTTTAAGGTTCAAGTAGTTGAAGATCACATCTAGCATCAACAAGTTCTATAACTCTTAAAGGATAACCTCACTCTGGCACAAAATCAAATGAAACAAAAGGCGGATTAGAATCACAATGAAAGAATTTTTGACATAACCGATTAGGTATTTTTACGGCTACAACCATACAAACAAATGTCCATCAAGCAAGCTAAGAAGGATAATAAATTATCACCTAAGTACTATGGTCCTTATAAGGTATTGAAATATATTGGTACTATGGCATACAAATTGGATTTGACTGCATCTTCCTTAGTACAACCACCTTTCCATGTTTCATGCTTAAAGAAGGTCATCAGTGACAAGCAAAAAGGGGGAAAGGTAAAAATATGAGAGGCACAACATAGTAGTGTAAAGATCCTAGCAACCAATGCAACATTAATAGCCATATAGAGGAGAAGTGCTGGAAATTGCATCTAGAGCTAAACTTGAAGAACAAGAAGAAATGTAATAAGAAGAAGAATCTCATAACCATTGATTCGAGCAAACAAGTTGAAAGCAGCTCAGACGTGGATGAGAAGATCATATGTACGTCAATGCAGAAGGAGGTGAATTTGATTAGCCTTCAACAGTAGGAGGAGAAATAAATGACCACACTCTTCCATGTAAAGATACAGGTCAAGAAGATGAAGATTGATGCATTGTTTGACTCAGGATCACAGGCAAATCTCATTGCAGCAGATCTAGTCAAGAAGTTGGGGTTGGAAGTTCATGATCATCCAAACCCATATCCATTGGGATGTGTACATAAGGATGCAGAGTTGAAGGGAACAAAACAATGTAAAATTAGATTTGTTATCAACGTTGATTTTATTGATGAAGTAGATCTGGATGTGGTTCCACTTGATGTATGTGGAGTCATGTTTGGGATTCCATATATGTATACGCGTGATGCAATATTCACAAGGAGAGATAACCAGTACCAGCTCATCAAGGATGGAAAATCATTCATCATCAATGTGCACAAAGGCAAGCCAAAAATTTCACTAGTAAGTGCCAACCAAGCCAAGAAATTGATCAATTCCAGCAAGAAGTATGTTTTATTGTTTTTAAGGTAAAATTAGTTTGTAGAGGAGTTAATAAGAGGAAAGGCATGCTTTGTTGTACCAGCAAGCCTAGCAACAGGAAACAGGGTTTGTGTCATCCCTTACCTGTGCCTACTCGTCTTCGAGAAAGCATGTCCATGGAATTTGTGGGAGGTTTACCGACAACGAGGAAGGGACATGACTACCTGTTCGTGGTAGTTGACAGGTTCAACAAAATGTGTGTTTTGATGCCCTGTAAAAAGACCATCAAAGAACAAGAAGCAACATACTTGTTCTTTTCCAGGTTTGGGTACACTTTCAGATACCAAGGAGCATCATTTCAGACAGGGATACAAGATATATCAGTGCATTATGGACTACATTGTGGGAGAAGATGGACACGAAGTTGAAGAGATCTACAACATTCTATCCACAGACAAATAGGCAGACGTAAGTAGTAAATAGGAATTTGGTACAACTTCTGAGGGGTTACAACTATAATCATTTGAAGTCTTAAGATGAAAATCTGGTATATATACAACATTGTTATAATAGATCAGTCCACATTTCAACATGAAAGTCCCCATTTGAAACTTGTGCTTGGATATTTTCCACCTTCACCTTTGGATATTGCATATGGGCAGCAAGAAGTGAAGGAAGATATTACATGAGATGCTTTGAGGGCTGAAAAATTTATAAAGAAGATCAGGCATATCCATCTATAGGTACATGAAACACTACAGAAGTCGCAGGTGAAGTATAAGGCCAGGCATGATCAACCGAGAACAGAGAAATCATTCAAGGTGGGAGACAGAGTATGGCCACAGTTGAACAAGGAGAGGTTGCAAGGGCTTGGTAAGAAAATCAAGGTTCTAAGGTATGGTCCCTTTGAGATACTGGAAAAGGTGGGTGATAATGCCTATCGACTTGTTTACCACCATATATGCACATTTACTCAATTGTAAATGTGGAGAATTTGAAACTCTATGAGCCTTCCATGCTGGATTAGGAAGAGGAACTTGTCATACCTTCTGTGGAGGATTTGGCACCAGATGCTCACGCAGAGTTGACAGAAGATACGGTTTTACAGAAGAGGTCCAAAACTACAAGACAAGGTCAATAAGACCTTTGGCAGATTGGGTTGAAGGGACAACTTCGAGGCAAAGATAAATGGTACACCAGAGAGAAGGTGGAGGAAAATTCTCCTCACCTCATTCAGTAAAATATTTTGGGGACCAAAATCCTCCCAAAATGTGGAGGTGTCATCCGAATTGAATCATTATATTGTTTGTCATCCATCTCGATGCATTTGGAGTGGAAAAAGTGGTGGAATCATCTCACGAACCGTTTTTATTGGTAGGAGCCAGTTTGGCCAAATGGTGTCTAAAACCTTTTGGGAGTGTTTGAGGCATCAAAAGATGTTTTTGTTTTTGTTTTTGTTTTTGTTTTTTTGTTTGTTTGTTTGTTTTTGTTTGTTTGTTTGTTTTTTTTTTTACTTTTCCGCTTTAGCGTAGCACCTTTCATTGTTATTCTAGACATGGAGGGATTTCCAACGGTGCAATAATCGTGTCAATCGAAGTCCGTATGAAAAAGTTATGCCACTCAGAAATTGACCTTCCTATTTTCACATCTATAGTTCGGGAGGATGTCACATCATCCCCATTATTCATGGAAAAGGTGTTGGCCATGTGTTTGTGATGTAAAATACTTTATAAGTGTTTATTTTGTAACTCTAGTTAAGCGTTTATGTAGTCAAAATTAACCACTAGTAGGCTATTAGGTTGTGTTATAACCGGGCCGCTAGGAACTAGAGACATTCCATTCTTTCGAGAGCATTTTGTTCCATAGTTAAGCAAAGATAGCGAGGAGAGATAGGAGGTAGATCACACATAGAGGATTTGTTCACTATATCAGCCCACGGGCCACAAACGTTACTTCTTTGTATCTTCAGCTCTATTTCTAGACAAAGAAAGAGAGCGAAGCGGCCTCACCTTCCAACTGGGTTTTCTTCCGAAATGGTTTCCCATAGAGCATATCTTGTGTATTAAGTGCGTGTGATATTAATTTTTTCATTCTCTACTTTTTGTTTGATTTACTTTTATATGCACACACTAATTACAATTAATTTTACAGATCTAAAAATTAAATAAAACTATAATAGTGTAGAATCTCATATTTTTAATATAATATTATCAGATCTATTGTGGCAAACTGTCTAGTGGAATATCCATGGTAGTTTACAGATCAGAAGAAGAATTTTTTTCTCCCTCATCTCACTGGTTCTAGAACAAGTCTAGGAAGAGGGTAAATGGAAAGAGAGGGGAAAATGGGAGGCCAACTGACAGAGAATGGAATTTTAGAGGAGAACTAACTAGCCAAGTCATGGGGAGGGAGAACGGTAGAAAAGGGAAGAAGGGAAATCAGGAAGGACAAGAATAAAATTAAATAATATTGAGCTAGAAAGTGGGAGGAGAACAAGGGACAAAAATTCGGGAGAATTCAGTTGATTAAACAACACCTACAAAACTAGAGTGAGGAAGATTGCAATGAGGAAGTAGCAAAATGAGTTTGGGGTAGCTTGGTCGGTTACTCAAGGGAAGCAGGGTGACCTGTAACACAATAGGTTATTCATATTGAACCCACAATGCCTTTTGTATTAACTTCTTACTATTGTTGTTCCTGTTAGTAACCTCATGCGCGAATTTAAGAGTTATTGCATTGTTATGGCGCACCATTCGAAAGGCATCATAGCAATATTAGGCCGACTAAGTTAATTTTGTCATGACACAACCACAAAAATGTCATATCAAACCTAGACTTAAATTTGAGACAAATATGTGAGATTAAATGGTTCAGGGAAGGCAAGTTTAATTATTTCTAGCATGACTAGAAACAACTATGAACCATCCTTAACATCTCATGTTGAAAGAATAGGAGCAAATTCAAGCTCAGGGACTTGGTTGAAGGAGATTTGAATGAGGACTAACTTGGGTCTTTGTGGCAGTCTTAGGTCTCAGATATCTCACTTTGATCTAATTCTATAAGAAGAGGAATTTTTGGTTTTCCCCCTTATGGGGTTTTTCCCTGCCTTGGAACCTAATTTCTGGTGTTCTTTGTCTCTTTGTGATGTTTATGTTTATGGTAATTACTTGATGAAGAGAACATAATTTTAATATCAAACCAAGAACTATTCACAAGTAATTATCAAGTTAAGGGAAATCGTCATTATCTACTTGCTTTTGATTTCTATGGTATTAGAGCTAAGGTGAAGGAAGGAAGCTTAAAGATCACATCTTGTTGCTACTCTTGCTTGAAGACATTCTTGCAACAACTACCTTCTCTCTCCCTCTCCAATGACAAGATACATGAAGGAAAGTCTCAAGACTCTTAGGAGTATGTTTGATCCATTAAAGAATGCATCATCAAGTTCATCTCCATGGTATCTAAAGAAGTCATGGATGAAAATCTTTATTCCACCCTTACAGGTTCATTTGAAGGTGATAATATATGGGTAATTGATAGTGGAGCTTTAAGGCATATGATAGGGGAACATAATCAACTAAAAACCCTATCAAAAGGAACTCTTCTCACTTAGTTGAACTTGGAGACAAGAATAGCTACTTAGTCAAAGGGATTGGAACAACCTCCTCGGAGTTGGGATCCGATGGGGATATTCATCTCAACAATATCCTCTATGTTCTAGGTTTGAAAAATAAATTGCTTATATTCCTTGCTTCAAAGATAAAGGAGACAAGGTTGTGTTTGTTGATGGAAAAGTTATTGTTTTGGAAAAGGGATCTAGTATAAAAATGCAAGGACTATCACGATTCGTGACGGGAATTTGTATAGATTTCTAATTCCTCCTCCTCAAGCCCTAGTACATTGAAACATCAACATGTTGTAGCGACTACAACACCCTCCAAAATTTTGGCCCGCATCCAATTTCGCAGCCTCCTTTGAGACTTTTACATGATGTCTACACGCACTCGGGTTCACCCCATGAGCTCGTGTGAGTCTTCGCACCCACCTTTCTTGTTCATTCGATACACAAGTTTTGCATGTTGATGTCAATGTTATGCTTGTGACCATGTTCTGGTCATACACAAGGCCCTCACTTCGTGTGTACATGTTGTGTTCACTATGTAAACATCTGTCGCGCTCACACACGGAGTCATATACACTGTTGCACAAGCATCGTTGCAATCGTCCAATGATCAATCACATGCGCCGCGCTTGTCAGTCACATCGTCAGTTAGTCATGTTGAGCATGTGTGTCTGGATGGTTTGAGTCGTCTCGTCGTCTCCTCATATAAGTGTGTGTTTGCAAGTTCATGTATGCACCTTTTCACTCGCTCACACACTTAGTAATTTTGCTGAAGTTCTGATGACCGGATTCCCCACTAACAACCAGAACTTCACCCCACCATCGACTCAATCGACTCTCACCTAGAACAACACAGAAGCACCAAGCAAGCCATTTCAAGCTACATTGCTCGCAAGATGATCAATCAACCTTCCTATTGGTCAACTGGAGAATTTGACTCGACAGTCACCCCGGGACTGATTTCCCTTACAAATTGTATAGAGGCTGTAAACCATGCCCGCTCCACTGACTGAGAAAATTGTACAGATAGGCCGGACAGACACCTAGTGCCCATCCCTGTCTCCCTTAGAAAATTGCGCAGTTTTTCCAGCCAGCCCACTAGTCAGTCGGTCGGTTGCTCACCCGGAAAATTGGGTAGATTTCATGAGTAACCCCTCTGCTACCGAGCAGTCCGCTCAGCCTAGAAACTGCGCAGAGGTGATTAGGAGGCCAACCCTCCAGCATTAGCGCAGTTTTTCCCACTAGCAGTTCCTAGCAACTAACTACCAGTTTCCTATAGGAATTGCACAATTTTTGCTTCCAAGCTCCAACAACTGACTATTGGTTCCTTCCAGGAATTATGCAGTTTTTTTTGCCAAGGTCCCAGTAGCCGACTGCCGGTTCCCTCAAGGAATTGCAAATTTTTTGCTGGCAGGCTCCCGCTGCCCACTCCTTCCAAAATTTGTGCAGATTTTGTCTGCCCAGCCTTCTCGCAACCCAGACTTCTCCTCCCAAAAATTGCGCAGTTTTGTCCTCCAACTGAGCCAAACCCTGCAGACAGTCACTGTCGATCTAGATTGCCCGTCACCATCTCCTAGTGACTTCTGCACAGTTTTCACCAGTAGTGCCTAGAGCCATAATCCCAGCTAGAAGCTCACAACCTCATTTTCTCTCCTGGTCACTGCATCTGAAACGATCACACATCATGGTAGACTAGGAGGTTTATGGATTTGATGTCATCTCGTCGTGAGTGATTGTAGATATAGGTACATAAACAAACATGGTTCGATGACAGAAGAGATGAAAAAAAGGAGTACATGCAAAAGGACATGTTTGCCAACGGACGAACAAACGATGCATGCAAAGAGATGTGCTCGCGAACGAATGATCATGCAAAGGTGTGTTTGCAGATAGACGGACGAGCGAACATGCAAGGATGTGTTCGCGCATTGACAAATGAACGAACCTGCACTTTTCGTGAACAGATGAACCTGTCAAGCATGCCAACATACAAGCCAGGAGCAATGTGTGAATGCAACATCAAGTGAACCCAATGACCATCAAAGACTCCACGCACTTTGCCATGATGAGGTGAAGTTGTGAAACACCTTGAGGACATCCATCACCCAACAACACTGTAGCTCGACGTGCACACCAACATCAACACAAATGTACCAACACTGTCATGTCGTGTCTTGTCATGAGTCATGTCGTCCGCATCTCCACTGTGGGCCATATTGTCAATCAATGTAATGTAACGTGGAAGTCCAAGAGACCAACTTGTCATATGAAGAGTCATGTAAATTTGAAAGGTCATGGAAGTGAAATAGTCATGAGGGAAGTCGAACATCCACAAGGGTCAGTTTCACCCTTGGCTATAAATACCCCCTCATTTGTACATGCAAAGGACTTTTCACCTCAACTCCTCTCACATCGCCTTGAGAGTCTGTAATCTTTTCTTTGAGGAGTAAGTAGTGGCTCCAACGCCCCGCCCACGAGGTTAGTGATGTATGGTGTAACGATGTGTCTTGGAACTTTCGCTTAATTCAGAAGCCTGCTAATAGGCCAACACGTTTTCACACATGTGTTGTAATTGTTGTAAGACTAATCTTGAACACTTGTAATAAATGTTGCTTTAACCTGTGTTTAACACTTGAACTCATTCATTAGTTGTAATACATATATATATTAATGAAAATGTGTTGTATGAGTTGTTAACGTTGTCCTTCTTGGTTACCTCCCCAGACATCAAACTTGTTATAATGAAAAATTGCTATAATGACTGTCGCACTTGTGCGAACTCCTCCACTATGTGTTGTCTTTCTTTGTGTGTTGTGACTATCGCATCCATGTGGAATGCTCCTTTGGAAGTTGTGCACGTCCTGTTATGTTGTGTGTTCCTAACATAGTTTGGGCTTCCTCCCATCCGACTTGGGACTCACTCCCACCATCTCCCTCTGCAATAAAAGAACCATTGACACAAGTAACACTAGCAATCACCAGGCACGCGAACCTCACTACTCGAAGACAAAGAATACCATTCTCTTGTGCTGAAAAGAAAGAGCTGCGGAAAATCTTTAAGATAATGGCAACCATGCCATCATACCGGATGAGACGCCCACACCAAATGGTGTGAGGCCTAGTTGGGACTTCATACTAGGGTGATCCCCTGGATGTTGGCAGATCCAACACCATCAACATTTCTGGTGCTAGAAGGAGGGTCGCCAGTTATTTATGGTTCAACATCCTCTCACACTCATTCATCAACCATCTGGTCAAGGTAGTAACTTGCACTCCCTCTCATCTACACACGACTCTACAGTTGGTTACTTCTCACCTCCCAGAACTGAACACGAAATTCCATATCATCAAATTCACTTTGTCTTTCCTATCACCCGCCAGTTCGCGAAAGCAGTTGAACTGATCCCAGGCATACAACATCTTCCATATGCATCAAGGAAGCCAAAAACTACTCCCACAGGGGTTGTTGTATATTAATGGAAGAAGAAATTCTTGCCACTCTTGAAGGTCTACCAGAAGCTATTGAAGACAAAGAGGAATCTTCGGTCTTCCGACAGGGGGAACGAGACACCCTCGTGATCTTGGGATCAGACTTCGGTACAGGAGGCGGAGGGGAAGGTAGCAGAGGAGGTGGAGGTGGAGACGAACCAATAGACTTAGAGCCAGAACCGTCAGATTTTGAAGAAGAGGAGGAGGACGAAGAAGAAGAAGAGATGGCTGATCAAAATTTGGAATGGATGACTTAGGGACCATTGGCTCTCTTGGGTTCTTTGCACAAGATGCCAAAGCGGGTGGAGAGAATGAACATCAAGTTCAACCCTCACAGCACAGTGAAGGCAGAAGACCATTTGGACAACTTCTACTTGCAGCTGCAGACCCTTGATGTACGATATGACAAAGTAGCATGTAGATTGTTTCCATGTAACTTAGATGGCTGCACAACTGCATGGTATCACAGCCTTCTAGCCAACTCCATACAGAACTGGGGTGTGTTCAAATGCATGTTTCTTGAAAAATTTGCTGCTGACAAGATCCCTGTCATGTTACTCAAAGATTTGGGAAGCTTGAAGATGGAGGGGAAAGAAAAGGTAAAATACTTCAATTAGAGGTTTACACGCATATTGAAAAAGTTTGCAGTGGACGCCAAACCTCATGACTCCATCACTATTGATTACTACACGTTCGCACTACTGACTAGCATTGGCAGTTTGTCAAGCGAGTTGCGAAACCAACACTATTGGAAAACTGCGAAGAGGCTACTATTGTTAAGAAAGACCTGCACACCATTGGAGTCATCAAGGATGATGAACGAGCAAAGGACTCCAAAGACGCAAGCAAAAAGTCTGAGACGATGACAAGCGGAGGTAGAGGCAAGGAAACAAATGATATTGAAAGCCTCACTCGCCTTGTCAAGAACTTAACAACATAAGTGTCTGAGCTTAAATAATGAAAAACAAACACATCTGCAAGCAACCGTCCGCCCTAGCAGAAACAAGTAAGCATGTCATCAGGCAACAACCAATTCACTGCAAAAATTGTGCAGATCTCTATGTTCCAGCTCAATCGGTGCGCAAATTCTAAATTCTGTTCATTCCAGAAAGAACATCACCCATAGAATTCTTGTTCAGACTGGAAGCAAGTCGCAAGCTCTATATGAAGTCGTATATTTGACGCAGAAAATAATATGCAGGAACAATTGGAAGACACGGATAATTATGAAGATGTTGCACTTGATGAAGCATCAAGTTTTGGGCATGTGTTGAACATGTATTAGTGCTCGCAAGCAGCGTTGAAGGTGAAAACCGAGAAACAACTCTGAAAGCAAAATGACCATTACAATCTTAGGAGTAAAGGGGCTCCCCTTACAGCTGGGGAAGCATAAGAAAGATGAGACTGATGTTAAGAAAGGATGATCCACCAGCCACCCCAAAGCAGAAAATACAAAGCAAGTCCAGGAAGATGGCGACGGACAAGAGTACGTCCATGAGTAGCAAACTGCGAAACACTCCGCCGGACAACACGAACATCAATCTTACCTTGGACACCTTGGTGAGTCTACCACCTCTAGACTACAACATTGTGGATGACATGAAGAAAAATTGGGCGAACATCAATTTGTTTGAGCTAGCTAAGATCTAGAGTCAGTGAGACATCCTGCTGCGCGCATTGGGACAAACAACAACAGACAACGCAACCTCTACCAGCAAGGGAGAAAACACACCTCTTGGATCACTTTCCACTATGCTAAACACACTCCATATGGAAGAAGCAATCTCAGGTTGCCCTCCATTCATGCTCTCATTTGAAGTTTTCAACTTTAATGTTCACAACTGCTTGGTTGATTCTGGAGCAGAAGCCAACATTGTGCCGCTCTCCATTGCTAAAAATATTAAGGCATAATGGAGCAAGACATCCGCGCAAATCATCCAACTTGATCGAATATCTGTACCAGCCATTGGTGAACTCCAAGATGTGATCATTTGACTATCTCACAATAGTCAAGTCCACCAAAGCATCAACATTGTTGTTGTGAACATACTGGAAGCATATGGTTTACTACTCAACAGAGACTGGTCCAACAAGCTGAACGGATATTTCGCTATAGACTGGTTGCACATGTGGCTTCCGTATAAGGGAAAAAACAATCAAATCCAGGTGGTATCTAAGAGGTATATGAGGAACAATATCACTCCCCTCAATGACGAGAATGATCCATTGACCTTCGCAGAACTCATGTTTGGCAACTACCTCCTGGAAACAACGTTGTGTTGTTATCCTTGCACGACCATCTCCAACCCCACCAAACACGCAGTTGGGCCTCCCTCCTTGCCCAACAGATGGTAATGAAGCATTTACAGTACATTGTACCAATAGTAGTAGTAGCAGTAGCAACAACAGTAGTAGTAGTACAAGTGTGTAAAACGATTCGTGTACAGATGAGTTGTGGACCATGTACATTGAGAGATCAAAGACATAGGACGGCTTATGAGCCGGGTGTGTCTTGATCGACCCAACCAACATGAAGCATCTAGTTTCAAGTCTCTTGGAGTTTGAGTGCATGAACAATGTTGGTGAGTATGAAGCACTCATGTTGGGCTTGCAGAAAGTTGTTAGCCTCAACGCAATCGTGCTCAAAGCGGTAGGTGATTCAGAGATAGTGGTACGACAGGTACGTAACACCATTCACTGCTTATCACCACATCTCAAATGTTACCAAAAAAAGGTATGGCGAACGATCTCTAACTTCCAAGCATTTAACATCACTATTGTACCACATACGTGTAATGTAGCTGCCAATGCTTTGGAAAATGCAGCTTCTAGAATGTCACCGATTAGGAATAGATCCACTATTGAAATTTTATACAAACCATCTATCTTGGATAACATAAATAACTTACATGTATTTAATGATGATCAACAGATACTGTATTTCATGGCCAATGCTGACGTCTTCAAAGATGTAGCAATAGACGATGACGAGCACAAGTGATCCCTGCAAGCAGAAGTTGGTAACATGAAGGCCATATCATCATGAAAGGTGTGGCATTGTTGGAGAAGCTTTATGACTTGCAAGAACATTTTCAGGGGTAGAGGAACGACAAAATCCACAACTCCACTATGATGCACGAACTGATCAACTTGGGAACAGAACAGATCCGAAGTTCGTCAATCTCGGCACATGTTGCACACAGCAAGAGCGACAAGCCTTTGTCCACCTGTTCAAGCAGTGCCGAGATGTGTTCAAATGGACGTACAATGATCTAAAAACTTATGACACATGGATAATCCAACACATCATCCCAATCAAAGAAGGGGTCAATCCATATCAAGAGAAGCTAAGAAAAGTACATCCATCACTTGAACCCCTCATACAGAAAGAGCTCATCAAGCCGTTGGATGCACAGATCATATACAAAGTTCATCATTCCACATGGGTTTCAAACCTTGTTTTTGCATGCAAGAAGTCCAGGGAAATTTGCTTGTGTGTTGATTTCTGGAATGTGAACCGCGCCTCAGACAAAGACAACTACCTTATGTCATATATGGACCACATTCTGCAAATAGTATTAGGGGCACAAATGTTTTCCCCACTCAATGATTTTCCAGGATACAATTAGGTTCTGGTAGCAGAACCTGACAGACTTAAGACTACTTTCCGTACCAAGTGGCGTACATTCACATACAGACAAATGCCGTTTGGGCTTGTAAATGCAGGCGCAACCTTTCAATGTGCCATGGACATCGCTTTTCGCAGAATCATTAGATAGAGTGTAGTGGTATACCTAGATGATGTGATTGTGTTCTCAAGGAGATGTGAGGACCACATACGACATTTGAAGAAAATTTTTGAGCGATGCCGGAAATACGAGACTTCCTTGAATCCAAAAAAGAGCTTATTTGCAGTGTCAAAGGGGAACCTTCTTGGACACATTGTTACCAAAAGCGGGATAAGGGTTGATCCGAACTGAGTCAAGACTATACACAAATCCCTCACCCAGGCAACAAGAAAGCCATGTAGTCCTTCTTGGGCAAGATAAAATTCCTCCGGAAGTTCATTCTCAGATTATGCGCAAATAGTCAAGCCCATGCAGGACATGATAAAGAAAGATGCAGTCTACAACTAGGGAAAGAGGGAAAAGTATGCATTCACCCATATCAAGTAGGCTATTGCATAAGTTCCCACACTCTATAGCCCAGAATTCAAGAAGGATTTCCTATTGTACACCTTCACCTTTGATAATTCGCTCGCTACAGTACTCACTTAGAAGGATGAGATTAATGATGAACGTCCCATATCCTTCATGAGCGCAAGCATACAGGGACCAGAACTCAACTACCCCGCCATTGACAACCAAGCATATGCATTTTACAAGGTGGTGAAACACTTTAGGCCCTACTCGCTAAAGAACCACTACATAGTCTATGTCCATCACCCAATAGTCTGCATACTGCTTGTACAACAAGAACTAGGTGAACGACATGCGAATTGGATGACAGGCTTGCAAGAGTATGATCTTGAAATCAAGCCAGTTCACACGGTGAAAGGACATGGGCTTTAAAGACTTGTGGCTAAAGAAGTACACACACCAAAGGGTGAAGAATAGCTCGTCGGTTGGGAGCAGGAAGTTGAGATGTATGATATAGGGTGCGCAACACCCACTGAAGACAGAACCTCTTGGTACGCAGATGTGCTCCAGTACCTTGAGCATGACATTGTACCCTCTCACTTTTCCATCATATAGAAGAGGGCATTGCGCCTCAAAGATTTAGCATATCAGTCGGTGCACAGATTGCTTTAGAGGAAACACAACAACAAAGTTTTTCTCAGGTGCCTGAAGGCACATGAATCAGAGAAGCTATTACAAGATCTGCATGATGGACCCGCCAGGGGTCACTTTGCGGGAAACACCACTGCACACAAAGTTATGCAAGTCAGTTTCTATTGGCCCACATAATTCAAGGATGCACATGCTTATGCCCCCAGTCTATCAGTGATGCGCCGACAGAGCACGAAGGTCAGCAGCCCCACTGCACCCTGTTGCAGTGACCAAACCATTCCAACAATGGGGCCTGGACATCATTGGGGAAATTTTCCCACATTCATCAAAACAACACCGCTACAAACTAACAACAACTGATTAGGTCACGCGGTGGACAAAAGAAGTTCTGCTCAAACAAGTGAACGACCAACAGGTCATCAGCTTCCTCCAACAAAACATCATCTCACGCTTCGGTGTTCCGGTATCACTTGTTTTTGATAATGCAACGTAATTTTTGTCTTTAACTTTATTATTTTTCATTACAAAATGGTATTGTGCTGAAACACTCATTTAACTACTATCTGCAGGGAAACGCTCTCAAAGAATCCACGAACAAAAACCTTATCTGCATAATCAAAAGACCATTTTCTCTGAGCAACGTAATTGGCATTCTGTGTTGACAAATGCATTATGGGCTGACCGGGTAACACCCAAACGCTCTCTGAATACCTCACCGTATTTCCTGGTCAATGGTAAAGAAGCCATCCTTCCACCCAATATCTACTTGCCTGCACTTCAGCTATCTCAAGAATCCCAAGGCAAGCCTTGCCAACTAGTTCAGCGTAGGATGGATACACTCCAAAAGCTTTAGGAAGAAAGGATGAAAGCAAAAGAAAAGTTTACACTCCACTAGAACCGTATCAAGAGATGGTTCGATAAAAAGTCTACAGGGAAATCTAACTTCATTGTTGGTGAGTTGGTTCTGAAATGGGATAAGTCTCATGAAGACAAAGGCAAGCATACGAAGTTCCAGTCCCTATAGATTGGTCCATACACTGTCCATGAGACTCCACCAGAACCATATCAAGAGATGGTTCGATAAAAAGTTTACAGGGAAAGCTAAATTCGGTGTTGGTGACTTGGTTCTGAAATGGGATAAGCCTTGTGAAGACAAAGGAAAGCATACGAAGTTCCAGTCCCTGTGGATTGGTCCGTACACAGTCCGTTGACAGTCACTTGTCGGGAGGGTTGATAACCTTCCTGTCAATGGCGAAGATCTGAAGCACTACTTCCAGTAGGCTAGGCAGAGTCCGTGCCATGTACATAGTCTGCTTGTTGCTTGTTGTTTTCATTTTGTTTACCTTGCTTACTATCTTTGTTTTCATTTTGTTTGCCTTGCTTATTTTTGTTTTCGTTTGTTTTGTTTGCTTAATACCTTACTATTTTTGTTTCCATAAATAAGTGTTGCCATCTATTGAGTTCTAGCTTTTGAATGAGTATGTGGCTGAGATATAAAGGGATTTGTGACACTGCAACACTTGGCCAGTCTTGTGTCCTCTTCTTTGTGCTTGGTTATAACCTTCAGCCGATGAAGTCTTGATGGAAAATACAAGCCGTCTGCAAGGGAATTTTTGGTCCAACCATGAACCTATTTCCACACTAGGGAAGCCTCATGTATGTACTCAACCTTCTGTTATGCATGTTAAAGCTCATACAACTAGTAGAAACAAAGAAGGGGAAAATATAAACAAGCAAACCTATGTCAGAGGTCTTACATGCTTCTCCGAAGGAACAACCTCTTATGCTCTCCAGGGGTACTGTCCATGCCTGCTGGCAGTGGAGCAACACCAGAGATGAAAACCTATACTCTGGAAATCTTCAACTCGTGAGCTAAACTACCCTTCCCGATTTTGAAACACTGTGATCAAGCTGAAATTTTGTTGTGATTGACTAAGTTGGCAAAAGGGTGAACCATGTCTGTCCATGGGGTAAGTGGGGAAGCCAAAGTAACCTGCACAACGATTCAATACTCCCCAAAAGACCAAGGCCCTGTGTTGTCAATGAACCAAAGCAAATAAGCTAGAGTTCTATCAGTATATCGCCAAGTGTTGTAGTGGCTGCAACACCCTCCAAAATTTTGGCCTGCATCCAATTTCAGAGCCTACTTTAAGAGCCTTACTTGATGTCTACACGCACTCGGGTTCACCTTGTGAGCTCGTGTGAGTCTTCGCACCCACCTTGCTTGTTCATTCAACATACAACTTTTGCATGTTGATGTCAATGTTATGCTTGCGACCATGTTCTGGTCAGACACAAGGTGTTCACTTCGTGTGTACATGTTATGTTCGTTATGTAAACATCCATCGCACTCACACACGAAGTCATATACATTGTCACGCAAGCGTCGTCGCAGTCATCCAATGATCAATCACAAGCGTCGCGCTTGTCACTCACACCGTCAGTCATTCATGTTGGGCATGTGTGTCTGGATGGATTGAGTCGTCTCATCGTCAAGTCATGTAACTGTGTGTTTGCGAGTTCGCATATGCATCTTTTCACGCGCTCAGACACTTTGTCGTTTTGCTAAAGTTCTGACGACCGAACCTTCACTCCGCCACTGAGTCGATCAACTGTCACCTAGAACAACGTTGAAGCACCAAGCAAGCCATTTCAAGTTGCGTTGCCCACAAGCTGATCAATCAACCTTCTTGCTGGTCAGCCAGAGAATTTGACTCGATAGTCACCACAAGATTGATTCCCCTCAAAAATTGTGCAGACGCTGCAGACCATGGCTGCTCTGCTGATTGATAAAATTGCATAGACAGGCCGGACAGACACCCAGTGCCTGTCCCTGTCTCCCTTTGAAAATTGCGCAGTTTTTCTAGCCAAGCCACTAGTCAGTCGGCTGGCTGCTCACCCAGAAAAATGCGTAGATTTCATGAGCAAGCCCTCTACTGTCCAACAGTTCGCTCAACCCAAAAACTATGTAGAGGTGATTAGTAGGCCAACCCTCTAGCATCAACGTAGTTTTTCCCGCCAGCAGCTCCTAGTAGCTAACTGCCAATTCCCTCTAGGAATTGCGCAGTTTTTGCTGTGAAGATCCAGTAGCTGACTGCCAGTTCCTTCCATGAATTGCACAGTTTTTGCTACCAAGGTCCCAGTAGCCGATTGTCGGTTCCCTCCAAGAATTGCGTAGTTTTTGTTGCCAAGGTCCCAACATCCGACTGCTGGTTCCCTTCAGGAATTGCGTAGTTTTGGCTGCCAAGCTCTCGCTGCCCACTCCTTCCAAAAATTGCACAAATATTGTTTGCCCAGCCTTCCTGTAGCCTGGACTGCTCCTCCCAAAAATTGTGGAGTTTTGTCGTCCAACTGAGCCAGACCTTGTAGACAGTCACTGTCAATTCGGATTTCCCATCACCATCTCCTAGTGACTTCTGTGCAGTTTTCACCAGTAGTGCTCGGAACCTCCATCCCATCTCGAAGCTTGCATCCTCGTTTTCACTCCTGATCACCCACATCCGAAACAATCATGCATCATGGTAGACTGGGAGGTTTATGGATTTGATGTCGTCTCTTCATGAGTGAATACAGATATAGGTACATAAACAAACATGACGCGGCAACGGATGGGATGAACAAAGAGAGTACATGCAGAAGGACATGTTCACCAATGGACGAACAAACAATGCATGCAAAGAGATGTGCTCGCGAATGGACGATCATGCAAAGATGTGTTCGTAGATGGACGAACGAGCGAACATGCAAGGGTGTGTTAGCGCACAAAAGGATGGATGAAAATGCACTTTTCACGAATAGACGAACCTGTCAAGCATGCCAACATACAGGCAAGGAGAAACGTCCGAATGCAACATCAAGCGAACCCAACGACCATCGAAGACTTCGTGCACTTTTCCATGCGGAGGTGAAGCTGTGACACACCATGAGGACATCCAGACCCAGCAACATTGTAGCTCGACATGCACACCAGCAGCAACACGAATGTACCAGCACTATCATGTCGAGTCTTGTCATGAGTCATGTCGTCCACATCTCCACTGTGGTCCATATTGTCAATCAATGTAATTTGTAACGTGGAAGTCCAAGAGACCCGCTTGTAAAGTTGAAAAGTAATGGAAGTCAAACAATCATGAAGGAAGTTGAAAGACCACAAGGGTCAGTTTCACCCTTGGCTATAAACATCCCCTCATTTGTACATGCAAATGACTTTTCACCTCGGCTCCTCCCACATAGCCTTGAGAGTTTGTAATATTTTCTTTGAGGAGTAAGTAGTGGCTCCAATGCCCCGCCCACGGGGTTAGTGATGTATGGTGTAACAATGTGTCTTGGAATTTTTGCTTAATTCAGAAGCCTGCTAACAGGGCAACACATTTTCAAACATGTTGTAATTTTTGTAAGACTAATATTCAGCACTTGTAATACATGTTTCTTTAACCTGTGTTTAACACTTGAACTCATTCATTTGTTGTAATACATATATATTAATGAAAATGTGTTGTATGAGCTGTTAACGTTATCCTGCCCGTGTTGGTTACCTCCTCAAACATCAGACATACCTTTCACGAAAAATTGCTATAACGACCACCACAGTCACATGGACTCCTCCACTATGTGTTGTATGTGTTATCTTTCTTTGTGTGTTGTGACTGCCGCATTCGTGTGGACTACTTATCCGGAAGTTGTGCACGTCTTGTTGTGTTGTGTATTCTTAATAGAGTTGGGGCTTCCTCCCATATGACTTGGGACTCACCCCTACCCTCTCCCTCTGCAGTGAAAGAACCATTGACACAAGTAACACTGGCAATCACCAGGCACACGAACCTCACTACTTGAAGACAAAGCAGACCACTCTCCTGTGCTGACAAGAAAGAGCTAAGGAAAATCCTTAAGATAATTTCCGGCTTGCATTCTATGATGATATTGGTACTATGAAGGTTTTCAGTCACAACTTTAATTATATTATTTGTTGTGCTAGCTGCTATAGCAGCTACCCTTTCTGTTTGCTTCAACCTTATGTCCTAATCAGTGAATAGAATATCATTGTGAGACTCCTCGATCTTTGGCAGGTCAACCTTTCTACCTTCTTCCCATTCTTGCCAAGAAATAAACTCTGAAATTCTCTTATTGACCTTTTCATATTCTAATCTCATATCAACCACTTATTGGTTAATGCGTCACTTATTTCACAAAATGGATTGATCAATGAGATTTTATGGCATAATACTTCTTGTTACTATGATAACAGAGTTTAGTTCAAGTGCTTCTTTAATAAATTCCTCTGTTTGAGGGTTGTCTCTGAGTTTATCTATTATAGTATGCATTTGATTAATCTGTGAATCCTTTTCTGCGATGTCTGTTTGATGTTGTAATCTCATCTGTTCGAAATATTTTTGTAGCTATGCCATCTATGTCTATGCTCTGTCTCTCCAAGTCAAGTTGTTGTTCCAACACATGAATTGTTTCTTCTTTTTCTTTGAGAAAAAGTCGAACTTCGGTTGCTTTATCAATTGTCGCAGTTGCATAAGCACCTGCAAATTGTGATAACTTAGTAAGGTTTTTTGTTGGATCGATGGGGGTGTCTTTCCATACTACCACCATCGATTCATTTTCAAGAATTACTGCTGCTAACGTATCCAATTTCCTCTTCTTTCTTTGCCTCTTCACTACAGCCTTATGTGTTGGGCTGTAGAATATATCTAGTGGGGGTATTTCCTCAGTTTTTAGAATAATCTCCGAAGTTGGGTAGGCCGTGATGATTTCAATATCTTTAGTAGATGTAACCCCTTGTATTGATGTCTCCGTGCTTATGACCTGTTGAGTCTGTTGAGGAGTTTGAAATCCAAATGTTCCTTCAAGGCTCGTCTCTGTTTGTTGTACTTGGAAAATTTTGTTAATTTTCTCCCATTCTTGATCTAGATCAATGACTTTGGTCTTTTCTGCATGAACTTGTGTGGATTCAGTCTCCATGTTTTCCTCAATCGAGGCCTTTTTGGCTGTTCCTTCATCACTTTTATCGGTGTCCTCCTCAGGGTTTTTCTTGGGGCTTTCTTCCATATTTTGAGACTGGAGTTCAGAATGTTCTGAACTTTGAACTGATTTCCCTTGAGATTCCCTATCAGAATTATGCTCGGAACCTTCCTCCAATAGATTGTACATTACTTCCCATAAGGTAGTTTTGCCATCCTTGTTGCATGTAGTACCAGAGAAAAGTGGAAGCATGTCTGAATCTTCAGACACAGTAGCCTCTTCAATCTTCTTTCCTTTCTTAGCCATTTTCCTGAGAGCTTTTTTCTTTGGAAATTTCCTGAAATTTTGGCAATGGGCAAAACAAAGAAACGTAGAGCGGCAATGAAAGTGGAAACACGATAACATGGTAAATTCTAAAACGAAGTAAAGATGAAGCTTTTATTTCAAGATGGGTAAAAAAAGACATCAATCTTCTCAAGCCCTTGAAAGAGTAAACACGGTTAAACCTTATTAAATACTTATTAAGGCCTACATGTGATTTTCTTTATGCCTCATCAAACCATCGCATCGTAGGTTGTAAATGATATTTCAAATTGGTGTGTTTTAAGTGTGATATCGATCAAGCGATTGTGATAAATAGCTTTATCGAAATATCACAAATTGGTGATGTCGAGTTATGTGGAATAGACCAATTCAAAGTCGCTTTGGTATTTTTGTGATGAGTGGCATGCTTTTAAATTTTTTGTGCGCTTTTCCTTGAATGGATTATTATTTCATTGAAACAAATATTCATGATAGGTCGGACTTGATTCAAGTTATAGCAATTTTTATTATTTCGTAGGGTCCGAACCATATCACAATTGACAATTTTTATGGTTTGAACATTTGTGCCTTTGTGAAAGTTGCGATGTGATAAGTACTTTATCTTATAAAGAATACTTCTAAGCCTTAAGGTTTATAAAAGAGTTTAACGCTACCTTCGATCTTCTAAGGGGGTTCTTTTATCACGTTTCGTAGAATCTGACTCATGAATAACCTTTCTTACTTTGGGATCATGCAATTTGCGATAAAGCGAGAATGCTTAGTCATAAAGTGACTCAGTTTAATATCTGAAGTCCATCTAAGGTTTTATTTTGAATGGATTTAAAGGGAAGCTCTTATGTTCTAGGTTTTTTGTTTTTGTTTTTGTTTTTGTTTTGTTTGTTTGTTTTGTTTTGTTTTGTTTTGTTTTTTTTTTTTTTTTTTTTTTTTTAAGGGTCCCCATTTAATAATATCAATCCTAACTATTATATAATAAATGGGGAGGGGGGGCGGCGCTGTTGAACAATACAACAATTGACGATTCACTAGAAGAACCAGTTATCTATAATAATTTTGAAATTTCTAAAACTTGCAAAGTAAAGATAGTTCAAGAAATAGGAATTGCATGAATCTTAAGATAAGTAACATTTCTTTGAATAAAAACAAACTCACCTAATTACAATTCATTCGATATCCTCTTAAAAATGAAAATTCCTTTGTCTATATCAATCTTTACTTAGTTTAAAAATAAAGTAGGGGGCTTTTTCATATCAGCTTTTAAATGTACTCATTTGTCACAGGTAGAGCCTTCGCTGCCAGCAGGGGTCCATAGCCTCGATAAGGTTACCTTTTAACCAACAATGATTTAGTGTCCCATCCAGATAAGAGTGCAGTTTTTAGAGATAAATCCAAAATCATATACTTATTCTCCTTTTTCCTTTTTAAACACTTTATTTTTTTGCAATTTTTTTCTTTTTATCACTTAAAAGTCATTGTCTTGGTTTGGTGGCCAAATAGTGACAATGTCATTCACCGGTTGTAATTCAACTGAACAAGTTGGCTCATGATGAGACCTCTTATCTTTTAATTTTAGTATATTTTAGAATTACATTCTAAAAAGAGAAATTTCTTGGTGGTCATCCATACTATGTAACATTTATTGATGATCACTATAGAAAGACTTGGATATACCTATTAAAGTCTAAAGATGAAGTATTTGAGAAGTTCCCAGAATTCAAGGCAGAAGTAGAAAATATGACAAAAAGGAAGATCAAAAAAATAAGATCGGATAATGGTGGGGAATATACTTATAGAGAACTTATGACCTTTTGCAAAGAAGCGGGAATTAAGAGGGAGCTAATAGTTCCCTACAATGCTCAACAAAATGGTGTGGTCGTAAGAGAGAATCCTTCCATTGAAGAATGTGTAAGAGTCATGCCACATGACCAAGGCCTTCCCAAATTCTTATTGGGAGAAGCTTCTATGACAACAATCTACATACAAATAGGAGTCCTCACAAAATTATTGATGACATGACTCTGGAAGAATCATTTATAGGAAAGAATCCAAATGTAGATCATCTCACCATTTTTGGGTGTCCTATTTACATTCACATTCCCAAGGGAAAAAGGAGGAAGTTAGACCTGTCATGTATGAAAGGTATCTTTGTTGGATATAGAACCTCATCAAAAGCATATAGAGTATGCATAAAGAAAGAACGTCATATTGAAGTAAGCAAATATGTTACCTTCAATGAAAGCATTACATACAAGAAGTCCAATAACATCGCCATTGACTCTTATGAGGAAGAAGAACTTATCTTTACAAATGAAGAGAATTCAAGGCAAGATAATCCTTTAGAACCACAAAATAATCATCATGCAGAAACAAAAGGACCAAGCCAAACCATATAGTCAGTCATCATTCCAAAAACTCAAAAAAGACCCGCTTGATTAATATCAATGGTACAAGAAGCCGAAGGACATGCAACAACAAAAGGAACATTCAGAGAAAGCAAGAAACCCAAGATATATTTAGGTATCTTATGCAACTTACATGACCAAACTTATTGAAGAAAAACCTACCACTTATGAAAAGGAAGCCAAACATCAAATATGGAAGAATAGATTGTTAGAAGAATACCAATCTATAATCAATAATGATGTTTGGGAATTTGTTCCTAGACCCAAAGTCAAATCAATTGTGACTTCTAAGTGCGTGTACAAAATCAAGAATCTAGTTTATGAAAGTATTAAAAAATAAAAGGCAAGCTTTGTGGCAAGAGGATTCTCTCAATAGGAAGGAATCGATTACGAATAAGCTTTTGATCCAACGTCGAGATAAACAACCATTAAACCACTCATTTATATTGCAGCTACTGGGGATGAAACATTCATCAAATGAATGTAAAGATAACCTTTTTGAATGGGACAATTAATGAAGAAGTCTACATTGAGCAACCCCAAGGATTTGAAGTGTATGGAAAGGAAACACATGTTCACAAGTTAAATAAGACTCTATATGGCTTGGAGCAAGCCCCTAGAGCATGGTATGTCAAAATGGATTCTTATCTACAAAGACTTGGCTTCATCAAAAGTTCTGCAGATCTTGATCTCTACATCAAGGTAGTGAAGAATGAACCCGTGATCATATTGCTCTATGTGGATGACTTACTAATAACAAGTGTGGAGCATCGTATTCGTGAATGCAAAAAGAAACTAGCAGCTAGATTTTATATGAAATATTTTGGATTAATGCACTACTACTTGGGACTCAAAGTGTGGCAGAAACCTGGTGCGGTCTATCTTGGTCAAGGAAAATATGTGATCAAATTTTTGCTGAAATTTAGTATGATGAATAGTAATCCTATGAAAACTCCTATGATGATTAATTTGAAGAAATTAAGGAATTTAGATTCAAGTTATATCCTATCGACAATTGATTGGCTCCTTGATGTACCTTGAGAAAACCTGACTAGATATATGTTTTGCAGTAAAGACTCTTAGCCAATTTCAGATGGATCCAAGACACGATCATTGGATAACAACCAAACACATTTTGAGATATATTCGTGGGAATATACATCATTATCTGAGATATATTGCAGGTGATGAAATTTGATTATTGGGTTTCACAGGCTCAGATTGGGCAGGAAGTGATGCAAAAGGAAAAAGTACTACAAATGGATTTTTTTGTTTGTGATCCCTTCAGATTTCGTGGATGAGTAGGAAACAAGACTCATTTGCATTGAGTAGCGTTGGAGCTAAATATATAAAAACTAGTGAAGTTGGTCAAGAAGCAGTTTGGCTATGAAAGTTTCTTGCATATTTGTTTAAAGGAAATTTGGACTCTACCATCATATGTTGTGAAAACAAGAGTTGTATAAGGTTGACAGGGGACACAATTTTCCATGCCAGGACAAAGCACATCAATATTAAGTATCATTACATTCAAATCTTGGTGCAGGATGAGTTCGTGAAGCTACAATACATCTCCACTGACGAACAAGTAATTAATATATTGATAAATTCACTTCCTAATAGGAAGCTTGATTATTTGAGAGACAAGCTTGGGCTTGTGAATATTTAATTCCTGGTTGAGAGGGAGTGCATACGGACACTGTATTCTCCTTGTGTCATACACTATGGCCAAGACTAATAACTGTAAGACTAGTGAAGACACTGGTAGGGAGAATGTTGAATTGGATAAGCATATGGGACCAATATTCTTTGAGGATTTAGATCTAAGATAAGAATAGTCCTGAGGAAAGATATTCTTAGGATAGGGTGTCCAAGATAAGAATAGCCCTATGAGGACATACCCTGCGAACATCTAGATGGGGTATGTGCCTAGAGAGGCGAAAATGTCCAAATTCATGCCTCCCAACATTACACTTTGATTTGGTGGAGAGATAGAGCTTGTTAGTCAAGGTATTGCTATGTTTGACAATGCTAGTTGTGATTATGCTTGTCAATATGAATCCCTTCTTATGATAACATTTCAATTTAAGATTATCATGTTGTGTCATTATGAATACCTCCCTAGATAAGAGGGAGCATGCAAAAACCTTGAAATGTTTCTTTGGGGTACAAGACACAGAATATTTGGGTCATATTATATCTCATGAGGGTTTTAAGATAGATCCTAACAAAATTAAAGCCATCAAGGAATGGAAAATCCCCACAACCCTAAAGCATCTTTAAGTATTTCTAAGGTTGACAAGGTATTATCACAAGTTTTTTTAAGCATTATGGGATAACATCACCTCTAACAACATTACTGAAGAAATATGTGTTTTTTTGGACTCTATAAGCAACTAATTCCTTTAACATATTAAAGAGGCAATGTGCCAAGCTCCGGTTTTAGCTACTCCATACTTCAAAAAAAACTTTATGGTGGAAGGTGATGCCTCATGAAATAGAATTGGTGTTGTTGTAATGCAAGAAGGAAGACCCATAAATTTTGAAAGTAATCCAATCAAGGGAAAGTATTTGCACAAACCTATTTATGAGAATGAAATGTTGGCAATACTACATGTCTTGAAGAAATGGAACCCTTACCTAATGGGACGACACTTCAAGGTAAAAACAGATCATGATAGTCTTAAATACTTTTTGGAACAAAGAATATATTCAGAATAGAAGCAAAAATGGGTCATGACGATATTGGGTTATGACTTTGAAATCATCTACAAAAAATGGAAGCAAACTATTGTGTAGATGCACTCTCAAGAATGGATGAGGATGTGGAAGCATTTCTCTATGCCATTTCTATTATCCAGCCTGACTGGATAACTGAAGCAAGGGAGGAATGGAAGAATGATGAAGAGGTATCGACATCCATTTAAAAATTGCAACAAGATCCCATTACAAATGCTTTTATCTAGAAAAATTACTCATTATGGTACAAATATATTGCTTATAACTATGTAAGAATTCCAAAATAAAGCAAAATATTATTTTGGAATTGCACACTTATCCTTTAGGAGGGCACTCGGGATTTTAAAAACATATAACACGGTCAAGAAGGAATTTTTTTTGGGATGACCTTAAATCTGATATTCAGAAGTTTGTGGCATAATGTTTGGTTTGCCAACAAGATAAATTTTAGACAATTCAGACCTCAGGTCTGTTACAACCTATAGTCATTCCAAGTTAGTGTTGGGAGGAGGTCTCAATAGATTTTGTCACAGGTTTACCCAAGTCCGAAGGAAAGAGTGTCATCATGGTGGTAGTTGATAAACTTACCAAGTATGCACACTTTTGTGCATTATCTCATCATTTTAAAGCCAATACAATTGTTACTACATTTATGGAAACAATTCAAAAGCTACATGGAAACCCAAAGATTATTGTAAGTGATAGAGACCTTGTTGTCACCCACTGTTTTTTCAATTACTAGATGCTTTAAAAGCCAAATAGCAGTGATGGTTGATGCCAAATTCTAATCCACAAAAGCTACAGATCTTGAGGGTAACCTCTTAATTGCGTAGTGCTCGAAATAAGATTTCCAGTGGTATATAGAAGTCCAAAAAAGGGGTCATTGATCAAAAGTTAGACCCTATTGAAGAATTCCTTTGAAAAACCCAACAAACTAAGAAAATGACTAAGTGTCTAGGTAAATCGCAATCGAGACTTGGGAGGCTTATCAAAATCACAAATTGGGCTTGCTGGTGGGTAAGGAGCAATGGCAAAAAGAAAAGAAGAGATATGTTTATCACTGATATCGCATATCGGTAGTCGGCGGGTCTAGGCGGAGTATATATCACAATCGGCTACCGGCCCACGACACATGCTTAAGGATTATCCATGGTTCACAATATTTTTTTGCGGGGGACGATCTGCGATAAAAATTTGTATTGCTAAGGGAGGGATAAGACAATTTAACAAAGGAAATTCCTGCAAAACTAAGGTGGATCGCCCTCTTTCTCTCTCTCCTCCACGTGGCATCGACGATCGACGATTGGAGGGGTTTCAATTTAAAAAGACCTGTAAACCGCCGATATTGCGATAAAGTGGTGTATCGCCTGGGGATCGAGAAAATCAAATACAAAGGAAAGTGGAGCAAAACAGGAGCATGTCGCCCAACTTCTCTCTCCTCCACGTGGCAGTACAGTAGTAAGATGATATCAATGTTCGACGATCAGCGGATTGGCAGTATTCTGATCCCCAAAGACTGTGCGGTGGTTGATTTGTGATAAAGTGTTGTATCGCCAGGGAAGGCAAAAATTCATTAACAAAGGAATGGCTTGCAAAATAGGGACGGGCAAGCCTTTTTCTCTCTCCTCCAGGGGGTCACGTGGTGGCACGCAATTGGTCTTCAAAGCTGACAGGGTAGCTGACGTCAACAGTGATGTGGCAATACGGTTGATGACGTGGAAGAGGACACGTGTCACCCGATTTCAGTGTTTTCAGGGGTGACATCCGTCCATTTCCAAGTCCCACATGTCACCATTCATAGGGTGACACATGGCAGTGATGACATGACCCCGCAAATTGGCGATTGCAACAGTTAAGGGGTAAAAGCCTAAGATAACGATGCAGTGTGATTGCGATATGCAGGACTTCCCTTCTGAATGCGATATAAGATTATGGCAGGGTCTATAAGGACTTCGCGTCCAGAGTATCGGCTCGTGCCAAGGAAAAAAATCATAAAGAAGGGCAAACCAGGGTTGAAGCGCCAATATGTGGGATTTGTGATAACCAAGGAAAAGGCTCCCAAACACGGGTCCGATGGCCTTAGCGCTTGGGGGTTAAGCCCCTGGTTCTAGCCCCCCAGTCGTATATGGAAATTTACAAAAGGGGTTGAAAGAGGAGGGCTAAAGGGGAAATTAAAAGCGACCGTTGTTTTGTTTGTTTTTAGTGTTTAAAGACCCATGATTGTGGTGCTCCAATCGTGTCTGGCAACAATTTAAATGTGTGGATGGGTTGGCATCTGTACTAATTAATAAAGAAGGAGGGAGTGCATAAATGAGAGTATGGGAGGCCTCTACGGAGACTTAATGCCTCGGCATGGAGTCTCACTCCCCTGCACAGCGGAACACTGCCCAGAAACACCCCATCCCTCCTCCATCGAACAACTCACCCATGCAGTAAAGGCATAATTTACATAAGCCGACTGAGTAGCAGTGAACCGCCTCGAGCAACCGAAAAGAGAAGGACGATAGTAGGGACATGGCTTGATCAGGGTCCTCCACTGAAATAATAAGGGACACCTGCTCCTTCCTCTCTCCAACTTCTTCTCTGTTCATTAATTTCTGTATTTTCCAAGAAAGGGATTTGATCCGTGTTGTAGTCATTAGGTAGGTGGTAGCAGGGCCTTACAGAGGCTGACATAGCTAGTCTAGCACGATAGTTGGGGCTCAGACTTAGATATTTTGATTGTAACTCAAAGTTGTCCCCCTCTTCTTATAAATAGGGGTATGAAATCTATAACAAAGTTCTGGATTCTCAGACTCACGAATGTTGATCTTTGTGTTGCCATTTTGGTTCAATATGTTTTTATGGGACTTCACTGATATCATGGATGAGTGTATAAACTGGTTATTGGGCCCTTTGGGATAAATGGTGTTTCCATGTTGATTCCAAGCATGATTAATGTGCAGCAAGTTCCTCTTGGTAATCTCATTTCACCTGTGTTTTTATTTCTTTGAAATAATGTAATGAGCGTGTTTGGTTCCTCTTCAATCTATGGATTTATCCTAACTTCTTTGGCAGAGAGCGATACCCATGTTATGTTTGATCTAAAACCTTCTTTTGCTCCTCTATTTCTACCATCTCATGGGAAAATCATGGTTTATGATTTTTGTCTTGCTTATAACCTTATCCATTGAATTCCCCTTTCTACTGGAACATTGTTGCCTAGGATTCTGTTTGTTACAACCCTATGCATCTATTTCTCTCCCTCCTTTCATCCTCCCCAACATCAATAAAAATTCAGTTTAAGCTGTGTCATTTTTGTGTGTCAAACAACCGAAGGAGAAGTCATTTCTCTTTGAGATTGCCCAAGTACCCCCCAGCATTTGGATCCATGAGTTGGCCTAAATCTTCCTCTTTGAAAGCTTATTGAACCAAGCCTCTTATCTAATGGGAAGACACTTCAAGGTAAAAACAAATCATAATAGTCTTAAATACTTTTTGGAACAAAGTTTATCTTCAGAAGAGCAACAAAAATGGGTCACTAAGATGTTGGGTTATGACTTTGAAATTATCTACAAAAAAGGGAAGCAAAATGTTGTTGCGGAGGCACTCTTAAGAATGGATGAGGATGTGGAAGCATTGATATATTCCATTTCTATTATCCAACCTAACTGGATAACTGAAGCAAGGGAGGAATGGAAGAATGAAGAAGAGGTGTGGGCACTCATTTAAAAGTTGCAACAAGATCCCAGTACATCAGATACATTTATCTGGAAAAATGACTCATTATGGTACAAAGATCGCTTATATCTATGTAAGAATTACCAACTCAAACAAATGATTCTTTTGGAATTTCACACCTCTCCTTTAGAAGGGCACTCAAGATTTTTAAAAACATACCATAGGGTCAAGATGGAAATTTTTTTGGGATGGCCTTAAATCTAATATTCAGAAGTTTGTTGCAGAATGTTAGGTTTTCCAACTAAAGAAATTTTAGATACCTTGGGTCTGTTACAACCTTTAGTTGTTCCAAGTCAGCATTGAGAGGAGTTATCAATGGATTATATCACAAATTTACCCAAGTGTAAGGAAAGAGTGTCATCATGGTGGTAGTTGATAGACTTACCAAGTATGCACAATTTTATGCATTATCTCATCCTTTTAAAGCCAGTACAGTTGCTACTACATTTATGGAAACAATTTGAAAGCTACTTGGAAACCCAAAGATTATTGTAAGTGGCAGAGACCCCATTTTCTCTAGAAATGTTTTGAAAGAATTATTTTCTTGTCTTGGCACTCAATTATCTCATAACTCATCTTATCATCCTCAATCTAATGGGAAACCTAAGATAGTGAACAAATTCTTGGAAGGATATCTTCGTTTCTTTGTATCTGATAAACAAATGCAATGGGTCAAGTGGTTACCTCTAGCTGAATGGTGGTATAACACTTCCATCCATACTGTAGAAAAAATTACCCCATTCATGGCACTTTATGCATATCATCCATTGTCCATCACATCATATTTAAGAGAAAATTTTAAGGTTCAGGTTGTGGAAGATCACATCTAGCATCAACAAGTTCTCTAACTCTTAAAGGATAACCTCACTCTGGACACACTGGAATTTTACGGCTACAATCATACAAACAAATGTCCCTCAAGCAAGCTAAGAAGGATAATAAATTATCACCCAAGTACTATGGTCCTTATAAGGTATTGCAAAAGATTGGTACTATGGCATACAAATTGGATTTGACTGCATCTTCATTAGTACAACCAACTTTCCATATTTCATGCTTAAAGAAGGTCATCAGTGACAAGCTCCCAATTCAAACAATATTTCCATAACTTGACAAGGAAGGAAAAATCACCTTGGAGCCTGAAGAAAACATGGAAACAAGAACCTGACAACTATATAATCAATCAATTTTAGAGTATCTCATAAAGTGGAAGAACTTACCCACTGAAGCTTCCACATGGGAGGATGAGAATTTTATACGGAAGCATCTAGAACTACTCAAGCATTGAGGACAACACTTTTTTGAAGAAGAGGGGCATGTTAGGTCCCTATAATACTAGTGTAGCCCCCTTATTGTTATTATTGTACCCATGTAACCCCCATATTGTTATTGTTGTGCCCCATAGAAGCCCGCTATTGTTATCGTTGTGCCCATACATTATTATTGTTATGTAGGCTCTGATTATATTGCGACCCCTTAGACTCCTATATATACCAAGGAGTTCTAGTCATTTGTATAGTCCAAGAATTTTTCATTTATGTGATGTAAAGGAGGTTGCCCCCTCGAAGAGGCTAATTTTCAAGTCGTTGATCTATATTTTCTTCTATTTTATGATCTGGTTGCATAACAAATTCAAAATTGTTTGGCAGTATATTAAATTCAGGAAACTTCATACTGCTTCTTGAATTTAGATCAGTTTGGTTCAATTTATGCTTTCTTCAAAATTTTCAATATATTTGTTAGGATGGGTCAAACTATAAATTTCAAAAAAGAGACCCTAATGCCTTTAGTGATGATTAGAGTTAGATGAATTTAGGTTTCCCTTCTCTTCCCTATCTCATATTCCCGTGGATGGTTCCCAAGAGATTAATTGTATTATGGATCAATAATAGAAAGGAAGGTTAGAACCTTAGACTCTCACTTTGGAACAAAATGATCAAGAAAATTTGTACCCCAAAGGACACAAAAATTTGACACAGATAAAATTTATTTTCCAATTCTCAAAAACTAGATGCCTTTTTGCAAGTCTATGTTCTTAAACCCAATGACATTTTAGTTGACAAATGTTTTATATGGGTTTTTTTACTTTGTTTTTAGCCTTTCCAATGCAGTTTCAATATGATTTTACATGATGAGATCACCCAATCGATAATTGGTTTGAGTTTTCAACCTTAAAATTCACAAGATAGGATTCAAAGAAGCGTTTTTGTTACATATATATGGCCTAAATTCCTCTACTTGTATTATAATGATTCCATTTAACGTAGAAAAAAGTATGGATTCAGTTTTTCAAACAACCCAACTATGCTCAAATCATTATCTGACTGTAATCATGTGGTGAAATAATACATCCAATTTTTTTGGAGTAATGGATCTGTCTTAATTTTCTACTTTCTTTTAAGTTTTGCAAGAGGGTTTGCAGGGAAAGCCTCCTGTGTTTTTTTTTCCCTTTTATCGCTTTGAAAAGAGGATTATTCATAATGCAAGTAATCTCAACTTTGTGCCACACTAGTAAGAGGTGTGAAACTAACACTCGAGCTTCATCTAATCGTTGGGCATGTAGGCCATGTTGTATGTGACAAAATTTACTCTCTATTTGACCTCTTGTTATAGGTTTCAAATAACAAGTATTAGCTCTAAAATGCTCCCGCGTGAACTTATTGGTGTTTCAAAATACTATGAGACTTCCGAGTTTTCTTAATCAAGACCAACCACCATAGGTTTAGTTTCATATGAAAATCTCTTCTTATTTAGGTATGAAGAAGAAAACCATGAAAGGTGATCAATCTCTTGCTCCATCTTGATCTAAGTTTTTAAATTTTGAATGTACAATAAACTACTCTTTATTGTGTCATGTTATGTAATCGCCTTATCGTTGTGTTATTAGCTGGGAAAACTAAAATGAAAATGGTTGTTTACTTGGTTCCAAATAATTTCATGAAATAATAGAGTACAAATTAGGCTCATCTAGAACTCTATTATTTTTGTTAATGACTCAAGGTTAAAGGAAAGGGTACCACTCTTTACTCTTGATACACATAACTACGAAAACACTGGTGTTAAAATATATTTTTGTTTTCTCTAGATTATGACCAACCAACTTCAACGATGGCTTCCCCTTGTTTGGAAGTAGACTCACCATCCAAACTATGAGTGTTCTCTTGTTGTAGACACAAAAGTGAGTTGGTCCATATTCTTTGCTCTAGAATCTTAGCTTTAGAAAAATGACAAAGGTTGAACAACTTCTCTCTCTACACAAAAATTTGATCTCTTTCATCATTGATCAAAATTCTATTGCCTTTCGTAAATTCAAAATGTCGAATCAATCCAATTCAACATGAATCTTCTACTAATATTATCAAGTGCTTGAGATTTTTCTGTGTGAGTAGGATTATTAGCTTCTCCTTTGAAAATGAAACTTTGAATCACTTTCTCCCTCAATGCATAATGCACATCGCATGAACCAATGTACTCTCTAAATAGAATCCCTTATTCTTCTATCTCCTCACCATTTATACCATTTATTGTCAATCAAAAGACCAAAGGTCTCCAAAGAAAGTCATGGGAACCTCGTCCTTTCCATAGATAACATTTTAACTATTTTCTAGTTTCCTCGAATGTCAACAAACTCTAGACATTGCTACCCTTCCTTGAGTATCAAGCACCTTTTGTGCAAGAAATGGCCTTTTTTTTTTCTTTTTCATCTTTTCCACATGATGGCATTTGATTGGTCACCCTATACACATGGTGCCAACTATGTGGCCACATCACATGATTTTAAGCATCAACATTCTTTGGCTTCAAGTCTAGTCTTCTATGTGAAGGGAAAGGAAATGTCTTGCTTTGCATTTCTTTCGTATGATTTGCTCCAAAAACTTGTCATCATAAGGTGCAAAGTGCCTTGTTATGGTCATAAAACTGCTTAGCCTTCTTTTCCTTAGGCATTCCTTTCAAAAGTGTGAATGAGCCTCTCCCTAGGAATTAATATAAGATTGAATTAAGCTTCAAGCATGGAATTCACAATGCTCTCTATTACAAAATAACTATCTAATTAACATTTGCAATTTTAAATATTATTTAGGGATCTAATTTACATCAATTAACCTTTAGATGTAAGTCTTTTACTCAAATTTTAAGATATATCTTACATACTTTTAATAAGCTTCAATGGTTTATTAGAATTCATTAAAACATACACGTTAATAAAAGTTTTAAATGATTTATCTTATTTATAAATGTTAAATCTATACCAGTTTGTTCTATATTTGTTTTAAAACAATGATGCACAATTACAAATTAGCATATTAATTGTCAATTTATTGAATATTTCAAAAAAGAGTTTCTTCTAAAAGAATCAATTCTTGTAAATCCATAGATAATAATACTTCATATCATATTGCTAACAAAGTTATTTAAGATGTTTCAATAGAATGTTGTAGTAGATACTTATTGTTGACCTCACCTCACCTCACCTCAAAAGATTTAGGCTTTAGTTTAAGATACTAAATTAGTGAAACAAGTGATACTTTTTAATTTCATGTTTTTAATTATTACGCCGTAAGGTGTTTCCCTCTGAGAAGAACTCCCCTCCCATGCCATCTGTGCCATTTTGGGCCATTGATTTTGGTGTTAGACGATTGAAATAATATCTACCATAAAATTGAAAACAAGTATTAGTTAGTTACAATTCATAAATTTACGTTTATGCAGGATTTGCATGATCCAACTAATCAAAGACGACTATTTTCTTGTGCTCTTTCTAATGAAAACATGACATTTATACCACCGCTGATAATAGTGCATCACAACAAGGAGAGATCGTCTCCGTTAATGGACGCCTTCATGCTGGTTTCGACTCAGGCTTAGCCATCATCCTGGTGACCTTGCTCTTTTGCATCCTATGCATGTTGGGGGTAGTCGTTGTTCTATGTTGTAGTAGACGGTGGCGAGTGGTTTCTGAGCCACCACTTGAAGCCAATGTCGAAAGAGCTAAAGATGGTATCAAGAAAATGCATCTAAAATAACTTCCGACATCGATTTACAGTGCAAGATCCCCAATCGGAACCTTGGATTTCCCTGTTTGCTTGGAAGAATTGAAGGAAGGAGAAAGGGTGTGAGTATTACCAGAATGACACCACACTTTCCACGTGGATCGTATAGATGCATGGATCATTTCCAAACCCTCATGTCCTTCATGCAGACAATATCTACTTTACGTGGGGCTAAAGAAACCATTAGAGGTGGCTTCGCCTACTGTTGAGGTGGGCGAAAGCATCAGAATGGATATTACAGAAAGAAACAAGTTCATTACAATAAATGTTGTTATTGAGACGTTCAACAGCTCTATCGATGACACGACAAGGGCAGTTTCTTCATTTTAGCAATGCATCGACTTGGAAACAAGTAATGACCAGGAAATTTGGGTGAAAAAGCGCAACATCACGAAACCATCCCTTGGAATGTGTAGTGTGCAAATTAGGAATGGAAGGTAGCACTATTTAAGATTAAGGGATGCGAGAATGGTACATAATTGAACGCATTGAATTATTTCCTATATTACCATGTAATAATTTTAGAAAAGTCTGCCTTATAAGCTTACAATATCTCAAATTTTCATTGAAGGGTTCCTTTATTTTTCTTTTGAATCAACCACTTTTGCCTAATCAGTTCACAATATGCCAAAATTCCCACTGAACGATTCCCTCTTTTTTCAATCAAGCGCTGCTCATTTACATTGTACAAAGAATCCTTCCTCTTTTTTCATCAAACATGCAAAATATTTAAATCCTAGAAAGGGGTGAAAACAATAGAGCATATCAATTTCACTAACAAAATATCATAAATATTATAGAACATATCATAAATATTATAGAACATTTCATGTGCAATGTTGGAACTTATGTCAGGGCTCGAAAGAATAGAAATCATGTTGTATATAATAAAAAGAAGTATTCCCTGTGGGATATGAAACAAAGTTGTTTTCTTAGCTTGAACCATAAATGGTATAGCATTTGTATAATTTCATTCAAAATAATTTTTAATTATAATTTTTTAATATTTTTTTATGATTTTGGATTAAAATTTAAAAGTGTATTTAAATATCAAGAATTTTTTTCTTTAATGTGTCCAAAGAAAACCTTCTATGTCAAATTGAAGGGGTCATTTAAGAGGTTTAAATATGCTCTGGTAATGAATATGCTCTAGTAATGAATTCAAGAATGATTGAGATTTCTTTGCTAATTAATTCATGGGGATCATTGCATTTAGCTTATTTTTCACTGAGACTAAATATAAAATCGACAGACAACTACGAATGCTTCTCTGGGAGACTAAAAAGTTGCCCAAATAACGTGTCTTCATTTAAAAAAAAAAAACTCTTTACTGGTACTAAAAAAAATCCTTCCACAAGATAATATGCCCAATTTTATTTACAGGTGTTTCAGAATACTTGAAAAATGCACAAGTTTTCTCCAAGCATTTAATTTGATTTACTAGGGATATGTTACACTGCTTTTTGTTTGGGTGTTTACAATCATGATAGAAATCAAATCCAGATAATTTCAAGCCTGTAGCAATGGAATCAGATATCTACCCTAATATGGTATTTCTAATATTAACAACTCATACACATGTTCTGAGTTATAAACAACCATCAAATCTGACTGCATTCGCTAGTTAGCTTCTTCAACAATTCTGATTATGTGTATTTTGCTTGCTTGCAACAATTGTATTTTGCTTAGTTGCAATAGTTTTAATTATGGCACAATTTGGCTTTAATCTTTGTCAATATGATCATACTTTTAGATGAATGGCTATGCATTGATGGGTTAAGCATCCTCCATCTCTTTCTAACATTCCGTCAAAGTGGATTTCTTTGGTCCATGAAGAGTTACTTGGGAATTGTGTGTGTTTTATGTTCGACTGTGGAATGTTGGGTGCAGTATTTCCCATTATGAAATGTTGTCAAACACAGTGGGAACTTGCAAACACTCCTCATTTTTACCATCATTTTGATGGCCTTATATATAAATGTATTCATTGGTTTTTGGAAGTTTGATAGCAGAGAAATCTAAATATTGATTGTACTTGATGGTCAAAATACCTGTTATGAGGCATTTTGACTGTCAAATCCCATTTCTACTAGTGAAGATTTCATCATCAAATTTCTTTATATTATGTTATCTGTCTTTAGATTGTTCTTTGGGAAAATGTAGGTATACACTGTCTCCAACTTTTAAATGTAGAAGATGGTGATTTGTTGAATGCCTTCAATTATTATTTTCCTAGCCGATGAATATTGCTTAACTGTTTTGGGGCTGAAGATGAAATGTTGCTTCAACCATGGGCCAGCTATGCTTTCCTTGTAAAAGGTCACATAACATCTAGTACCATGTCTTTTTCTTGAGAAGAGGTGAGATATCTTGAGTTAAATTAAACGTGTTGTAAAGTAAAATTAATTTATTACTTATTGTTAGACACATCAATTTATGTTTCAACATAAATAGTTCCAAACTAGACAACATCTAGATCACTTACATTTCACATCTCTATTCATTTATTCTCTTCTTTCATATGCTATGGCCTTATGACGTTTCCTTTGCAACATTTGGTGCAATTGATAGTTTATCAAATTATGAAAAATAACTTTTTTATAAAATTAAATTAAACCCAATCACAAATTCAATGAGCTATTTTTTTCCTAAACAACAAGAAACAATACAAATGCCACGCTAGTAAACAAAATACACATACAAACAACTTTGAAAATAAACAAACAAGAACCACACTGCTTTACAACCTTCCTATTTGCAACTCTTTCTTTATGAAGGAAAGGCATTGCATTGTAAAAATGTATTACTTTATTCCCTTTAAAATCCTTATCAGAAAATGAAATAATGAGATCTCAGGGAGAAAATTTGTCATATCTACATAATGGATGCTTAGCTCATATGGCATGAAGTTTTGAAAACCTTGCCTCTGTGCTGTAAACAAGTTAAAAGCATCGGTGAATGCCCTGTTATCTTGAAAAGTAATTGGAAATGTAATCTAGTGATTTCGAAATGTGGGCTAGCAAAACTTAAAACAAACATGAACTTTTGATCTTATTAGTCCCTGTCGTCTTGGCATGGGACTATAGTAATCAAAAACGACGATGTTACTATTAGTCGAGTTGTTTATTAGTGCCGGTTAATTGAGTATAATCAAATTTTTCAGGAACATAGTGATTTACTGTCTTATTTGGCCTCTTCCTAAGGTGGGGAGGCAAAAACATTACGTTATAATTATTTATTTCTTCCCGACCACTGATAGACAAGCACAATGCTAGCATTAAGTCCCATGAATTTAATGTTTGGGATAATGTTCATTGATATTTCAATTTGTGGAGACAAACCTATATTGTCTTATTTCAGACAGTTGGCCTGCATGAAAATGCGTGTGGCGAGACTGCATGAAAATGCACGTGGCAAGAGTGCCATGGCAAGAGTGGCGAGCATGGCGAGAGGAGAGGAGGTGTATTATCTTTTGAAGCTACCATTACCTTTATGTGCAACATATACCAGCTTATGCAGATGATTATCTTCATGTCATTCCTGAAGATTGAAAAAAGCAAGATATCCTATGGAGGTAAGGACTTATATAGGGCACCTGTGTATCAAAAGTTTTCAATTTCATAGAGGTCATCAGTTGGCGCAAATGAGGCTCGCCAGAGAAGAGCATGAGGACGTCGAGAGAGAATGGTATCAATTGCTTGCAACTCAACGCCATTTAAGCCCTCCTATGTGACTCTATGTAGCATGTCAAGTATGTCACACAATGCAACATGGCAATGATCACAAAATGCAAACCTATTGCTTACCTGTAGATTATTATTCCTTACTCTCACGAAGATGGAGGAAGGTTGCCTCGTGCTTCACTATTGTATCAGACGTTTCCTTGACATCAGCTGCAGCTACATTTGTAAAATGAGCACATCTAGTATCTGTAGGGTAGCAATTCAAAAATTCCTCCAATCTCTTTTCAACTTGAATAAATGAATTTGCTAACGTATTCCCAATATTTAATCATCTGTATATCCTGATGCTTTCAAAGTATGAAGTTTGTCCTAATTTCTCGGCATTCACTTATTTCACCGCATATTGACAATACTTTCTTGGTTCTTTCGAACTCATGTTGGTTATTTCAATATAAGTGACGAGAATACCTTATTGCACATATTTCACTATCTTCTGTTTGTTCCTCCTTCATGTCTCTGCAACTTTGTCTTGGCTTGTTGTTATGTTGAAGAACATAACTGCTAGTTCCACAATCAGAATTTCACAATGCAGCTCTGAGTTATTTAAAGAAAAATCAAAATTATTCAAAATGTCTACTTATCGCGGACTTATTCCCTTTTTTAATGCAATTATTCTAAACCTATCAATAAATATATTCTTTGAAAGTTGAAATTTGCAGCAGCAAAGCAAAATTTTCATTTATTGCTCGGTTTTTACCCGTGAATTTGCCATTTCTGTTTGATTTTAAACCAACTGGTACGAACTCTGCCTCCTTCACATCGATGCATCTTTCCGGTTCATATATTTGGCCCCATATGGAAAAAAGAAAATACTGGCTGATTCAACCTTGTAAAATGGCTCAAATATTGGTACAGGCGTCCTTCTTCTTTCTATCAGCGAATCCTGCAAACTTGTTAGCCCAGGTAGATAAATTGACTACTTCATAGGTGTTTTCTCTAGGGGAATCATGCAAAATCGTATACCAGATGTGAATTTCGTGCCTCACCTCGCTTGGAATTGCTTGGACTTGAATTCAAATATTTGGAGCATTCTATAACCAAAATCATCGTCAAACAACATGGGTCCATTCGCGCTAGGAAAGAAAGGTATGGTTCCTGAAGGAAAGGTAAGGTTGGTACGGTAAGGTTGTACCAATAAGCGAGGTAGATGATCCAAGTGTGGTGACTAATGGAGAACTCAAGGGACACGTGAAATGCATGCAAACTTTGCGTGACAAGCCAAGTCTTGATGCCTTTGCTAGTGCCTATTACTTTGCTCTGGGTGCTATCTACTGCTATGATGCTCTATCTAGCTACCTACGCTTACCCCACTTTCACTTCTAGCTTTGATACTTTCACTCGATAAACTATAACTTAATTTGGATCTTGCTATGTGCCCCTTTCACTGATTTATCAATTCAACATTGAGAAGGGGTGCCTTTCCCCCCACCCAATCCAGAAACACTTTTTTCTCATTTTGTTAGTTGCTCGGCGACGAATCTTGCAAAATGATACTTCAACATTATTAAAGGGAGGGGGGATCGACCTGAAGCCTTGAAATAGAGTACCATCTTAATACCCTTTTTTCTTATATATATATATTATATATATATATATATATATATATATATATATATATATATATATATATTTCTTGGCGTTGATACTCCATGCTTGACCTCCCAGGCGGTAATAATAAGTAGGAGCCCGTTTAAAGTGGGATTGATTACTACTGGAACAACTGTATTATTATACCTCCTCCAAAATCATTCAATACCGGGGTTGGGGGGGTTCTTAAGATGCCCTATGAATAATGAGTCATTATCCATCAAAATTCCAGTTGTTGGGTCACTGGTTAGGGGTTGTTCGCTTTTCCCTTCCCTTCTCTAGATATTTGGGTATGGCCTTATTTATCATGGGAACAGATGTTAATGCATCCCTATGTTGCTTCATCCTTGGAGGGATGGATATTGCTCCAACTATACCCTATTCTTGGTGCTACTAATCAACTTAACCTATTGAACCAACAAAATCAAGTGAGCAAGCAAGATTTTTCTATTTTTCAAATCTTCTGAAAGAAATTGTTGCGTATGGATTTAGCTTAGCTGTTGACTAGGTCAAACATCATGCGTGATTGATTCTATGTTCATGTTTTTCTAATAAGGTATATTTCTTAGTACTAAGTGATCAATTTACACTATAATTAACTCGTATAGGAGTACTATAAATCTGGATTTACTTTATGCCATAGTCGGAGTCATATGATTAGCTAAGTTAGCTTCATAAAGAGTCTTAGTAAAGCTTCTAAGAGGATTTACACAGCATGGTTCATTACCCAAGCACCTTAAGGCAGTTTATTTAAGAATCTCCTAAACGTCTTGCTAGGAAAATCATGATGCTGGTCTCTAGTTTTTTTCAAAACCTGCCTTGGATTATCACGACACTGGTCTCGTAGTTTTCTTTAAGCCCCAGGCAGGGACTAGCTTGTCATGCAACTTCCCTTGTTATACCTATGCCCAACAGGTATTATGCATTTGTTACGCCTGTTGACCATTTTTTTGTGTGTGAATAAGATAAAATATATTACGAAAGGAACTGACAAATTACATTTTTTGGGTTGTGTGGGAGAGAGATCTCGACACAAGACCCAACAAAAATCCCTGAAATGGCCATGGCATTATCTTTTTTACAATGCAGCCTTGGAAAAAATGGGTTCTGAGTTGATAGGTGGAAACAGTGTAGAACCCTCTTTACAACATTCTCAAAACAGAGAGTAGAAAAAAGCCATAGCGAAGCAGACAAGGTGTGAGTCGTTTTCCTCTGTGATAGACAGTGCTCCACGGAGGAAGAGAGACAAAAGGAGGTTGTCGAAGTCAATCCTGGTTGGTGGTTACCAGATCTTCGTCCAGACGAATGGGAGCCTCCTGAGGGCTCCCCTCCTGTTGCACGGTGGTGTTCAGATGACTAGTAGAGGCCCCAACGGCCTCTTTCTTGATGCTTGGGGAGCCTTCAGCAGGAGAATGGACCTTTGCCATCGACTTCTTCCTGATAACAGTGTATTGCAGTGCGTCCCGAGTTATAAATCGACAGTGGTGGATGGCTTCGACATAAATTACAAACTTCTCAGTCCCCGCTGACCATTTATTATTTTAGTCAACTTTGTTAAATAAATTTCAATTTCATAAAGTAGCATTTTATGATTAATTTTTTTGCAATTTTTTTGCAATTTTTTTAATTAACATTTATTTGCAATGCTATTTGCTGAGATTTTAAACATTTTATAAGGAAATTTTTCTAACACAAAATATTATGTATTTAATAATATTTAAAATTTAAACAAACAAAGTGACCATTAAAAAGAAAAGCAACTATTAAGTGTGGGTTTTCGAATTGACTGATATTTAATTTAGTAGAAATAATTATGTACATCAATTACAGGACCCTCAACCTGAGGACTAGGGACAAATTAGCGAATTTGCCCCAATGGCTAGGGAAAAATTATCGAGCTTGTGCCAACAGCCACAGGAGATGAAAATGACGATGTCAAATCTGTTATCTGTTTGTATACTGTTGAAATATCAATAGAAATAAGAGAAATGTGTTATCTGTTTGTATATTGTTGAAATATCAATAGAAACAGGAGAAATAGTTTTGTACATCAATTACAAGACCCTCTTCCACGCAAATGGAACTGGAGTATTTTCACTTTTTGGATAACAATACATGTTTATCAAACTTTCATAGTCTCCATTTACCCAAATTTCTAATAGAAAAGTCTTGTTACTACAAATCTTGAATTAGCAGTTTGACTATGTTGTCATCCTTGGTCTTTTTTATCCTTCATTTGCTACACTAACTCAAGACTCTAGTGGCTTAGTCAAGGCCAAAATATGCATGTAGAGATTAAAGCATGCCATCAACACCATATAGGTAGAGCCTGGGCACTTTAACCTAATAACTATTTTTCGCAAATTTGTAGCCATCGCTCACTCCAGGCATGAATTTTGGACCTGCACGATGCTTAACTATGAGCTACATCGTTTATCCAATAACAACAAATTTCTAGTGATTTTTTTTTTAATTTTTGGATTATAGTGTCTAACCTTTAACTCTTTTTTAATTAATTACATCTATAAAATTAATCATTTTGAAACATAAACATACTAAACTCAATATAATATGTTTATGATACCTTGATAGACACATTTATTAACAAAGTTTTAATTTACTTATATTAAAACTGAACCACAAACACTATTTACTATGTAACCCTTATTAGTACCTGCTGGGACTATTAGCGTTCGATCCGCTGTTGACTGCCTATTAATTTCGGTTGACCAGAGCATTTAATTGAGGTTTTCCGCTTTTACCCAAAGTTTTATTTTAGAGCCTTGATGTTTCTTGCTTTTTATCCAATGTTTTTATATTGGAGGTCTTATTGCCAGGTTGCTGAATTTCCAAATCCAAAAAAAAAATTTAACCAAAGTTTGGATGGCTTGTTTCGCTTTGTGAATTTTAGACCAAAGTTTGGATGGCTCATTTCACTTTGTGAATTTTAGTTGGTACGTGTTCTGAGTGTCCTGCATGCAGGACAGATGTTTGCATATGGTTCAACTGGGCCAGATGTTTGGAGTATGGGAATCTGTGGATAATGCATGATATGTGAATGCTGGTGTAAAGGTACTGGTGTCTGCAACCATTGCCTGTTTAATCGGACAGCTTTCGAAGCCCCTAGCGTCGGCTCTGCTAGGTAAGGGTTTCAACTGGAGGTTAGCTCTTAAATCTGGTGGCATGCCTTCAACCCATTCAGCGGTAAGCGCACTGTCCTACTTTCTTATGACTGAAAATTGCTTCAGTGAAAATATTCATTGATTATCTGATTTTGTTAAGGTGGACGTCTAAGATTTTTGTCTCACAAAGCATTGTAGCCTCTGCCACTGCTATTGGACTGGAAAGGTAAGTTTGGGTTACCCATTCTCACAAGATTGATATTGGAATTTCGAGATGCAGTATATTGCTAGACATCTATAAATGTGCTCTAAATTCATCTCAGTGTAGGGGTTTGTCAGATTACTTGTTCAGGTTGACAGTTGTTGTCGCAAGGATTGTCATGTATGATGCTCAGGTACGGCTATCCTACTCTGCGATGCGATTCAACCTGGATTTTTTGCCCATTGTAACATGGAACATTGAAGTTGAGCTTATTACTTAATTACTGCAATCTGCTTGCTATGCTTTAGCTACCTCCTTTCTTTCCAGGCGTAAGCAGAAGCAAAACCTTCTTTCTGGCTATGCTTTAGCTACCTCCATATATTGATGCAGGTGTTAGCAAAGGGTGCGTTGGGAGTCGATCGCGTCGAACCCTTCTTTCTTTTCTGAAGCAAACCACTATAGCAACAGAATAGACAACCACTGCCATTGAACCCTTTCATTTCTGAAGCAAACCGCTAAAGCCATTTATGCTGCTTCTCTAGCAGCTAGACTCGAGCCCTTTCTTAGGTATCAAGGATATCCAGAGTGTGGTAGTGATCTAGCATTATTTATCATTCCAGACAGGCAGCTGTCTAAGAGTGAGTTGAGGTCAAGGTTAACCCGGGTTCAGGGTTAAGCCTTGTAATGTTGGACATTCAAAAGAGACAGAGGTAAAGACGTAAAGCCGTTGGGTATGCATGAAGGACGAGAGGCAGGCCGCTGGTAAAGTTGTGGGCTCCACGGCAGTCTACATGTTTGAAATATGTTTTCGTATTATACCTTTATTTTTGCATGTGTGACAAGTGTCTAGTTAAAAGCTTTGTCTTTAACTTGTTTAAAAGCCGTGTCTTTACTTTCTTACAGTTTACCTTGTTACAATACAGTTTGTCTTTGCTTTTATACCTGCATTGGACAATTTCGATCTCTAAACAGTATTGTATCAGTAGAATTATCCTGATTCTTTCATTCAGAAGACTTTGACCACCAACTCTACCATAGGTAAGGAACCCAATGGCATCTTGTTATCTATCACTCTGTATGGTGTAGACAATGTCTTGGGCAACAAGTGACTTTTCTAGCTCTCTGAATCCATTTGTTGTGTTGGTTTAATTGTTATGGTAGCATAAGGTGGTTCCTTGTGTATTATTATTATTAATTTAATTTAAGGTTGAATCTGACGTTCTTCACTTGTCTCGAACGATTTAGCTAACCACCCACCCGTTTGCCCGAAAAATCTGTCATTTGCACTCCTCCCCGCGGTGAGATGGCTCTGCAAAGCACGACGTCTTTGGACCAGGCATAGCAGGTAACGCTTGATTTTTCACTGGTAGTGTTACTGCTCCTCGCTGTAAGAGGGTTCAGAGTGATTAAGGTACTTTTCGAAGATCGTTGAGGCTAACCTCTCCTTCTTCGTAGATAATCTAAATCTGGAAGTGTTCATGGAGAATCCCATTCTAGAATTCAATTCTGCACCAACACAATGCCTGAAGCATGTTAACCCACTTCTAGGTTGCTTTGTTGTTGCCGATTTCATGGGTTCTGGGTGAATTGCTCTGAGCCTTTATCGGTTTTGTTGGCAGGTATCCAATTGCAACCTTCGACATGAACATGTAACATCGTGTCTCTATATTTCTCTAATTCGTTGAAGTAGGAATCGAACCAATAATATACGTGGAGAATTTGCCTCCAAACATTTCTATATCTCGACTCGAAAAAGAGTATAAGAGGTTTGGAAATATCAAACCTGACAAAATTCAACTGGTGAATGAGGTGTGTCTGTCGTTTTTTCTTTCTCTACATACATTGCATTTCTCAAAATTTTCAAACCCCTGAAATCTCCGCGGAGAGGAATTATGTTGAGACGCTAATATTTGCAACTGTCAGGGATCGAGTCGTTATGCTTTAATCAAATTTGAATCTAGAGATTCCGTTGCAGAGGCTCTTCAGGTTTAATTATAGTTACAGCTAATTACTTTTCTTTTAATGTTTTAATGGCTTCATTTATTTTTAAAAGTAATTGGACTTATGTTGTTTACAAGGAACGCCTATACCGATATCCAACCAACTCGTTTTTGCAAAAGCTATTCAGGTTTAATTATAAAGCTATTCATGTTTAATTATAATTATAGATATTATTTTCAAAAGTAATTGGCGTTGATGCTATTTACAGGGATCGCCTCTATTGATATCTAGCCAACTCGTTTTTGTACGACTGTGACAGGTTCAATTTTCTCGTAATTGATTCACTGCTCTCTGAAACCATCCTCGGTTGTTTTGTATTATTATTGGCTTGAAAAATAACTGGCATCATTTCAGATTTCTTGTAATTGATTCACTGCTCTGTGAAACCATCCTCCCTTGTTTTGTATTATTATTGGCTTGAAAAATGGCCAACATCATTTTTTTAAATTGTTTTTATATATATCATACACTACAAATTTGGCATCTCTTAAACAAAAGTACTAACGAAATTTTCCAATCCCAGTTTTTGTACTTGTAGCAAATTTTGACAGATGAATAAAAATATTAGTGGATATTCCTGTTCCCCTGTTGTAACATGGATGAATGATTATGCTATGCAACAATATAACACATTTTAAGTCATATCTTGTGTACCATGGTTAAGAGAGCTGAGCATAAAAATAATTTTCTAATTATATATGTATATATAGATTTATCTTAAACAAATGGTAAAGGGTTCACAACTTAATTTGTAATCTCAACAAATAGCTTTCTCAGCCAACTATACCAGTAAATATATCTAAATAAACTCCAAAACTTATCACAAACAACTTAGATTTGTATGAATATATATCATTTTATATTAGATTGATTTTTGGATTTTTTGGGTTTATATTAATTTTTTATTATTGTGCATTTATATATGTTATTTTGTACCTGAATGATTTTGGAAAGATTTTTAATATTAATATTTTACTATTTTAAACATACTCAATATTAGTTTTTTTTTTTCAAAACCTTTAATGATAAAATATTTTAATTTTCAATTCTTTTATTTTAATTAGAAAAGATAAAAATAATATAGTTCTAATTTTCTAATAATTAAAAAAATTGCAACATCTTAAGAGCTTAACTTATTAGGAGGTGTTTAGTTTAAAGCCATCTACAGTGAAAAAGCATTAGATTTGAAACTCCCTGGAAACAAATCCCACCATTAGTACAAGTTGTATTGTTGCTGTGGCAGACCCCGGCAGGGACTACCGCCACAGCAATGGCTCCCTTGTTTAAAATATGTATTTTTTTGAAAATATAAAAGACATTAAACCATTTATTTATTTTTTATTCCATCATAGTAGTTAAAAAATAAATCATCAAAACTTAAAACCAACCTGACCTTCTTATATTATTAGATAAAGTTTGTATTTTTTAAGATGTAAGAGGCATCAAACATTTATTTATTTATTTTATTATTACACCAGAGTACTAGTTAAAAACATCACGATAATAATTTAGTTGTAAAATGATAACTAAATTAGCCAAGTGACCTTTTTACTTCAAAAAAAAACTTTTTTAAACCATGAAATAATGGGAACTAGGGAAGAGGGGTTGCTTTATTTACATAATGCAAAGTGAAAGTGTTATTTTCATAAACCAATTAATTTAAAAGTATCTTAATATTTCATTTCTTAATTAATAAGAGAGCTTTTTAATCGTGAAAAGCATTTGGTCATGCAAAACAAAGCTTTTCAAACATAGGGTCATCAAAACATAGAACCATGATGAACATTTCCAAACATAGGGTCATCAGAACATAGAACCATGATGAACATTTGTCTCATGTAAAACGATTTTTTTTAGGTGTAATCTTGAAAAATATTTATATATGCAATACATGGATTTCCAAACATGAGTGGTCAAAATTTTGGAACCATCATAAACTTGTATCTAATGGTGAATGTAATCACAATGAAGCAATTTGAATCTCTCCTCTTATTAAATCACAGTGATTCAAAACATCATAATAATAAGTAACACTATATAAACCAGGGATGCAAGCAACCAGAAGTCCATGCAAGTACACAATATTGTTTTGACATGTTTACTTCCTAAATGTGTTGTTTAAATGAGCTTTTGGTTGCCAGAGCGAGATGAGGTCTCTCTATCGCTATAGGTTGGTAAATCGATCCAAAAAACATTTCAATAAACCAAATGATTGTAAGCCAATTAAATGTTTTATGGTTTTATGTAGTGTCGTTATCTGTTACGAGGAATTTAAGCCAGTGTACTTTCTCCTAGTGTTGTTGTATGTGTCTTTCATAATTGAAGAGAAATAATTTCTCTCGTTATCAACCTCCTCTTGGTGTTGTCTGTATCTTTCATAATCAAAGAGAAATACATTTTTCTCGTTATCAGCGTGCGTAATGAGATAATAAATTTGACAGTATTCTTTTTATTTCTGGCATTTTGTTCGTTTTTAAATGGAAATTAATTTATTTCAGTATAGACGACAAATGTAAACAACATATCGACAACCATGACATATGTTGTCAGCTCCGTTTCCTATGTAATTTTTACAAGTACTTCTACATAATTTTTACAAGTTTTTCTAACCAGATATCCTGGTGGCATCCTCAATTGGGGATCAGAGCTCGCCTTTGTACGCGGTAGTGGGCTTCAATTCCCACCACGGAATCAAACGACCATTTGCAAATTGATTTGGCTTTAGGGAATTAAACGACCATTTGCAAATTGATTTGGCTTTATTTTGGAAATGAGGTGCTCAGGTTGTGGTTCAACCATGGAGATTTCATGGGACTACATTTTGGACATGAAAAATTAAGATAGCTCGGGAATGGGGAAAACATGTTGAGGGTTCAGCCATGTTGATTTCATGGATCTGCTTTTTGGCCATGAAAAATTAAGACAACTCAAAAAGGGGAAAAAAGGTTGAACTTGCGCAACTTGAGATCCAGCTGTTAAAAGATCAACTTCAGGCACGGGAACAGGGAAAAATAGGCTGAGCTTGCGCAACCTGAGATCCAGCTGCTACATGATCAACTTCAGGCATGGTTGTTAGAATTGCAGGACCAATACGCAATTGAATGTGTATTGCATGGACAAGCTCATAATCCTTTGAAGAAAGCAAGAGACCAGCTTGCAGAGATTTGGAGCAAGTATACCATTAATTAGCCAGAATTGTGACCATGTAATCCAAGATAGAGATATTAGTAAAATCTGGCATTACTAATACTAAACGGGAGAAAAAGAGAGGGGTACCCCACGTTCCCACCAGTCAAGAGCCAGGGGAGGGAGCGAGCATGTAGATGCCTCTGTCCTCTTGAAATTACAAGAGTAAATATTATGTCCAACTCAAAGGTCGAAGCATATGTCCAGTTTAAGCGTAGTAATTGCCAGGGGAATGGATAGAAGCATAAGAAAGAAACCGGGGATTCAAAATCACTATGAATGAGGAATGGTACCGAAAAAAAAAGGTGGATGTTTCAAAACACCGAACTAATTTTTCATAGGGAGATTTGTGATGCTTAGGACAAGCTACCTTTTCTCTCTTCACACAGAACAAGTTCACTCTTTTTCACAAATGGGGAGTATCTCTGATCATTGGAATTAACTCTCACTGTGATGCTCATCTGTATTTTTCTCATGGCGAGATATTATGTGATTCAAATGGGGGTTTACACTCTTGAATCACCCGACTACCAAATGAATGATGTCATGCTCTTACAGTAGTTGTTGGCCTTAGTGGCACCGGAAAACTGGGTGTTACTCAGGGCTTGGGCGTAGACATGGTTAACTAAAAGGATTGGATTGAAGGATCTAGGGAACTTATTGGACTAAAGCATCTGGGAGTTTCAGTCGTTAGCTACATTGGCCACGACAAGAGCAAAAGTGTTTATATCAATCAATGCTTGGGCTCTACACATAAGGAAAGGAAACATAAGAATTCTCATAAAAAAACATTCTATCCATTCTCCTGGCGAACGGGAACTCCCAAGTTTGGATATTCTAACTCGTTTCATTCTTTGATGAAGCAACATTGACCAACATTGACGAGTCTTTTTCTCATTACTGGATTTCGCCCGCTATCATTTCCACTTCTCTTCATTGCAACTAGGCCAAGTTTGCAACTAAGCCTAGTTAGAGCACTCGACCAAGAGGTAAGTATAGAACTTCCAACCCTACCCTGCTAATCTATTTGGAAGACAATAATAATCTATTTAGGCTGGTTGCTCACGCTCGAGCCTCGCAGGTTGTTTGTGCATCCTAACAATATCGATGTGCTTCCCTAAGGCACTATGAGTTACCAGAAGAATATGGGTGAACCGAAGGTGTAGTATACCTGGGGGGTAATATAGGGGACAGAGGGAGGTACCCAAGGGAATAATGTAATAATGGGATGGGCCATAGTAATAAATAAGGTGGTTAACCCGTATCATGTAAGGAACCACAAGTAATTAGCAATAATGTAATAAGCCCATGGTATTAGATAGATGGTATCGAGGGAACCACGGTAATGGCCCATAGTATTGTATGTATGAAGCCTATATAGAGGCTAGAGACTCCCAATTGAGATATGTCAAGGATTATTGTATGAAAAGGCATATGGCTTGTGAAGTGTTCTCCTTCCTTAAGGAGTGAATGTATGGTGTTGCCCTATCTTAATGGTTTGATCAATAAAAAAACATTTATATCTATTATCGTAATTTTTGGGTTAGATCTATAACAAGTGGTATCAGAGCACTTTTTTGGGTAAAGCAAAGAATTTTTTTATTTTTGCAGGAACTTTTAGGGCGGCGAGTTTGCAGATCAGATCTGTACGTTCTAGTGAAAATTTTGTAGAATATAATTGCAGATCTGGAATCCTTGCAAAAAAATACCCAATTTGAAAAAATAAATCGGCCAAATCGAGTCTGGATGAGGGAGATATCGCTGATTTGAAAATCAGTGGTGTTGTAGATATTTTTCGAGGCGGCGAGTTTACAGATCAGATCTGTACGTTTTGGGGAAACATTTACAGAATCTAATTGTAGATCTAGGTTCTTTGCGAAAAAATATCCAATTTAACAAAAAAAAATAATAATAATAATAAATAAAATCAATTGAATCAGAGTCCGGATGAGGGAGATATCGTTGATTTAAAATCAGCGCTCTGTAGGAATTTACAGGGTAAGTTCCTCAAACAGAACACCAAAAGGACACCGCTCACAAACAGATCACAGATCAATACACCAGTATTTTTGACGTGGTTAAAACCCTCAAAGAGGGAAACAGTGCACAGCCTGAGCCAACACGGCCACTTCAGGCAATTTATTAATAAAAGAATGAAAATTTACATAAGCTTCTCTCGTGAACGGTTAACCTACAAATGACCCTCCATGCGC